>NDXB01017695.1:0-22204 GCA_002631895.1 Agapornis roseicollis
CAGCTACTAAAGAGAAGAAAAACTGACTGCAACTGCTGAACCCAGGACAATGGGGAAGGAAAAGAAAACTTCTGATAACACAATTTTGCAAATACTTATCTCACAAAGGCAGCAAAATCATATACAGGAGCAACTTCAAAGTCTGTGGCAAAAATAAGGGAATTAAACTTAGTCTCCCACATTTCAGTCCTTTATAACAAGGTCTTAATATTTCCCAAAAGCAATGTTAGAAACAAGAAGATTGATAACACAATGTTAAAGGCAGAAATTCCACATGCTATTTAGAATGCTAATTATTCCAAAACCTATTTATATCCATGTTTAACTACAAGACTTGGTCCCCTACTCTGGAAAACTGGTTGGCACCAGTCATGGGCTGCTGCTCGGACACATTTAAGTCTATCAGTTGGACAATAAGCTGCTTTTCTGCCAGCGTGGCATATATTCAGTAACTCAGAATTTTTCAAGATGAAGCAACTTGATATGGGAAGCTGCTGAAATTAGGTACCTTAATCACCTCCTTAATTCTCTGTGCCCTACCAGTGACTGGAATGAGGGCTCAATCAGTAAGATGAAGCAAAATTGAAGTTGATTATTGCATCTTTCAGCTCCATAGCCTACCAGCAATAGAGTTTAGTTCCTGCAGGCAGAAGGATGGGTGAGGATGGGTACATGTCTGCCCCCAGCACCCAAGCCTGGGGCAGCAGTGGGTCTTGTGCCTCAAGAGTGTTATGACAATAATGCTCCTTTCTAAGGGTTCAGTAATACAAGGAGATTGGCTTATATGCAGGTACATATGACTATGTGTGTTATATGCCTGTGATAGCACATATCTATGCATAGAGATCCTTATGATCTGTGCAGTACACTAAAGGAGGTAACCCTTGATTGTAACACCTACAAATGTACACTGGTGGCACAGGCCTGGAGGATTTTACTGTGTTTTTTGAGTGACATCTGACAATGAATCATAGAATCATTCAGGTTACAAAAGACCTTTAAGACCATTAAATCATCGTTTGAACTTTAGCCCTCTACCTAATTTTGGGTGAAATATTGTGAGTTTAGTACCCTGAAAGGAAGACCAGATGGTTGATCTGTCCTCTAGAGTACAAAGGTGCTGCCGGAGCAAAAGGATGTTAAAGCCAGTCCCATCTCTTACAGAGCTGCTCTGTAAACAGTGAGCCAAAAGACTTGATGTATTCGACTTTCCTTGGGGGTCCTGTTCCTTTGGAGTTTTCTAGCATTCCCTCAAAAGTCTTTCAAAACCAGTTTCATCTGGGAGCATGGTCCAGCACACATGAGCTGTGTCCCAGCTGAGCTGGGTCTGAGTTATGCTCATGAGAGGGGGAGAGGACAATATTCAAAGTGTAGTCTCACATCTCTAATAGGAAACATATTATTTTCTTCACTGCCTCTCACTATCCTAATACCCAGGAGAGGCTACCTCTGCTTATAAAGTATCATGCACAGCTGTGGGAAAGTAGGGATAAGTAATACCGTTGGTCACACTGGTGCCCAATAAACAAATAAACCAAACTGTAACTGAAATGAGATCATTGTGTAATATCTCCATAGAAGATGTGAAGGAAAGTTCAATGTCAGTGAAGATACATGCTACTTTTCCAGCTTCAAAGACAGTGTAACAAATGTTGTAGGGACATTAATTACATGGAAAAAAATTAAAATGCTAAAATTGCACTTGACAGAATTCCTTTAGACTAATATAGTGTTAATGGTTTCTGGCTCCAATAAGTTTCCACAATTTTCTCTTTATTTAAGTCTTAAACTCTTCAAATTAAATTCAATTGGAAAATCAGTTATCTTGTTTTGCTTTATGCTCTTGCTAAGTCAGCATCATTATATGATCTTGTTTTCCAACCTCAAAGGTTTCCCTTTCTGTCATTGTCACAAAGCTTTCTTAGAGCAGAGCTGAAATATTATCCCTGCATTAAAAGGGTTTTAAATTTCTCTTTTGTCCTGTTCAAAAGGCCAATCTCCCTTGCACTCCCAATATTTATCGACTAAAGCAAAATTATTTCAGGAGTGACCCCTCCGATGTAAAGGGTGTGATGTCCCTGGGCTGCATAGCCTATTGCTTTTGAGCCTCAGCCATTCACAGAGGTGCTGCTGAAAGGTGGCTTTGAGGATGGTGTTCTCAGCTGCCTCTGCTCTCATGGAGCTAAACAGGAGTCAAAGCTGGATCCAGGTAGCATTGGAGACATGGCTGGGGAGCACCACTGAACATAGAGTCCTGCTTTGGGTCACATCGCAAGCCCATGACAGGAAGAAACCTGGGCATCAAGCCTGTGACTGCAGCCATGCCTTCCCCCAGCTCTGTCCAGGGCACTGGAAAGGTCAGATCATATTGTATCTTTTTTCCTCAGAACTAGGTGAATACTTTATTAATTTATACAATTGTTATTAATACTGAGACTTGAAGCCTCAGGAATAGGGCGATTGAAAGCTTTTGGGGATAGGAACCACAGTGAAAATCATGTTCTGCTGAAGCCCATCTCAGGCTGAGGATGTCTGGTATGTCTGCAGTCTTTTGTCTCATATTGATGTTTCCTTTTGGGATATATGTTAACCATACATATATAACTATTAGTATTTAATAAGTGGCAGAAGGCAGTATCTCAGTAGAGAATTGCTATTCTGGCCCTCAGTTAATCCCTTGTTAGCTCAGAATAGTAGTGTCTTAAATTGCTGGGTCTGTTTTATATTGGGTCACAGTTTTGAATCCATGTCATGATATGAGCCAAGAGAGATACTGATCTGAGATAAGGACTTTTATATATATATATATATATATGGATGAGAAAAATCTGTTTGCTTATGCTACCAGATATATTCAACAGGTACAGGCAAAACACAAGACTTTTTGGCTACCATAAAATGGAGTTCTAGATGCAAATATTAGCCATAAACCTGTTAGGGTTTTCAGGCCGTCTATAAGTGTTTGCTCAGCAAGTATCAAAGTTAGCCATTGCAAAATTTTGCACTCATTTTTCAGACTGAGAATAGACAGTTTTGCTTAACTACAATAGCAGCCTTTAGCCTGAAAAGATTACATTCAAACAGTTTCACTACAGAAAAGTCACATTTAATTGGGATTCTGTTCTCCTGAGAACTCTGCCTCAGCACAGGAGGGGAAATCTCTTTGCCTTTGCAGAGTAATACTTTTTCTCCAGTATTAAGCCAGATAAGGGGGATTCATTGCTGACACCAAGGAGTACAGTAGGGTTGAGCCTTGGCCACTCTGGAGGGTGGGAGAATGTCAGAGGCACTTCCCAGGGTAGCTCTGGTTGAAGAACTTGTTTGAGAGATGCTGAAAAGATGTGCTCAGTATACTTAAGGCAGTTTCATCCCTCTAGCTCGTAGGGTGAGATCTAATGCTCACATAACTGGTGTGAGGAAAAGCAGAGCTGCCTTCATGGTGATTTTCTTAGCTGACCTTTTGCTTTACTGGTGATTTTGCTGATTCTTTTTCTAGAGAAAACTTCACAGTTTACTTCAACAGACTAAAAATTTTCCTTTTTCACTTTTAAGCATTAAATGAAGGGTTCTACATGCCTCTTGTGAGGCCTTTTCTTAGTTGAGAAGGTCCCACATCATCTTGTCATGTTTGTATGGCAAACAAGGACATCCAAGAGCTGTTTCTTTGTTGCAGGTGGCTACCACTACTTCTCCCCAGTGCAGAAATGCCAAGACAACATAAAAATGTTATTGTTGCTGTGGAAAGTGTATTCTGGAAACTGAGTCTCCTGAATGAAGGAGAAGCTGTAATGAAATGATATACTGTGGGTCTTGGGGCTAGTGTGGTTAAGGAAAAGCTATAGCTCTTCCTAACAAGGAAAAAAACAATTTCTTAGGCTTGAACTTTGCAATAATGGAATGTGAAACTCTGTTGGTATCACTTCTGTAGCTAAGAGCCATCTGCTGCTGCTGGATCAAAATGTCCTCAATCTCCAAAGAAATTCACAGAAAGGCCAAGAATAGTTTTGTAGTTTTAGAGGCTGTGGAGTGTCTTTGAATTGCTCATAAATAACTGCAGGACCTCAGGCCATAAACCCCGTCTTTTTTATTTTTTTTTTTCCCTTTCAGAAAAAAATGAACAATAATCCAACTCAGGAAGTACAATAGAAACAAAAAAGGTATATTTGAATTAAATTCTGTATTTGTGGGATCAACATTGTGAAATGTGTGGTCATGTGTATAACTCTGAGAACATCATGTATATAGCATTAAGAAAAAAAAAAGATTTTGCAGAGCTCCTTGTACAAAACATGGATTAGAGTATCACAATTTCCACATGCTCTTTTTACATCAGATTTAAAAACATTTATGTATGTTTTTGTGTGTATTCACTCCAATATGGCTGGTAAGGAGAATATGGAAAATTAGAGATAAGGCACTCTTCAATTAACTGCTACCTGCTGCTACCCACTGGTAGACAAAAATTACTGGCAGATAATTTTATCCTTGTATTACTTGAGAACCTTTGGACATCATGTGCTTGACCTAAATTTTTAATGACATTATGAAGCCCTACTTAAATATGAAAATAATGATTTTGGAGCACAGCTCTTTATTAATGTTCCTTGGGCTGTATTTTTCTTGTACCCAGCTCAGCATGCACATGTTTTTGTTGTCTTCTGCTTTGGCTACAGAAACTCACTTTCTAAACTTTAGCATAATCAGACTCACAGAACCCGTTAGGAGCTACATTGGAGAATGGGACTTAACAGAGAACACGCAGTCAAAGGCAATTATGACTGAGTTTTTGACAAAAAATAACAATGCTTTTTTATATATCTGTGATGGAATACAGTCCAAGTCTTGCTTCTGATGCATCATTTCTTGAGCCCCTAATGATACAGAAATGCAGGATGTACAGTTCTTCCAGGGGAAAACATAGACAGATTTCAAATTATCCATCTGTTACCCTTTTTTTTTTAAAAAAAACCAACAAAACAAACTCACTTATACTAACTCTGTCTAATCCAAATAACGAAAATTAATAGTGATTTCTACTCTTACATATTAGCAAGCTTTCTACCCTATAAAGTGTCCAATCAAGAAATAAAATCTTCAGCAGTTAAAAACTAATAAGCAAGCTTGTGTATTTCAAAGTAAAATTAGGATGGTTTTTTGTAGTAGAAATCAAGCTTGTACTTTTTTCCTATTGCAGGGAAATAAGTTATCTTTTCACATACACCAAAACTCCACCAGCAATAAGGAGACTTTCTTCTATCTGGAAGTTAATGTATTTGGTGTACTAGACACACAAACAGATACTTACAGCAACTGCCATTGGCAAATGCGTATTTGCATAGCACAAATGTACAGCTCACACTGTGTCATGGTTAGAAATTTATATTGCAATGTACAGTCAGTGTAAGTTTTACTTTATCCTCCCGTTTTATACTAGCATCCCATTCTTCACTTCCATGTTATATGCTGAAGCAGAAAACAACGATTCACATATCCACCAAGTTCTCATTGCAATCCCATTTTCCCATTTTCTCTTTTTGGGTTTTGAACAGAATTTATTTTGAAATGAGATGCACTTTTGACAAATCCTTACAGTATTACGTTGTTTTAACATGATACCATCTTCAAAGACCTAATTAAAAGCTTATTTCTCCACTTCAGTAATCATTTTGTTTTGTTAATACTAAGTAGTGGAGAGTCTACATCACTGGAGGTTTTCAAGTTGTGATTGGACACAGTGCTAGAAAATCATACCTAGGCTCCATTTCCAGTGAAAGGTTGGACCAGATGACATTTTGAGGTTCCTTCCAAACTCATCTGTTCTATGACTATAAAAGTTTAAACACATGGCAAATGCTTCATATGTCATCAGAGTTAATTAAAAATTATGAGAATTAGTTTTTACCTATTGGACATTAAAAAAGCTTCAAGTTTTTATCCTTCAAGTTTTGGATTTTTCAGTCTTTCCCATCACCCTGTGGGTTAGGCTTTGTTTAAATATGAGCTGAGACTTTTCCACCATGACACGATTCCTCTAGATGATGCTTGAGCAAAACTGCATATTGCATGAAACTAGCAATCAAGCTGGCAATATTGTCAATTAGGAGAGCAACCAAAAGCCAGCATGTTGTGATTGCATCTGACCCACTGAGTCAAACAAGGGTGCAAACAAAGGCTGTTCTGAGCCAGGAATAGTGGTTGCAGATGGCAGTCAGTACCACAGGATCAGCCTGTGAACATGCTAGTATTTGCAGGTTGCCTCTAAATGCACTGCAAAAAAGAGAAACTTTGCTGGAAACAAAACCTAGCTCCTCTAGTTTTCAGTGAAGAGAACGAAGTCCTGGAACAGCAAAATATGTTCCTCTCTTTGCACTTGAAATAGCACATCACTGGGGAGTGACTTGATGGAGGTGGCAGCATCTGGGAGCAGGTGGGATGGAGTTCAAGCATGTCAGTGGATGTTTCCACAGGGTAACAGATCAGGATTTGTTCAACCATGTCTAAATATCATGTCCTTCTGAGCCATATGGAAATGCTCAAGGAGAAAAATATAATCTGGTCTTTGTCATAAGTGCTGCTAAACTTTCTTCCCAGCTGTTCCTTGATATTGATTATGTCAATACTAATGTAGTATAATTGAAAATATGAAGAGATGTCTAAAGAAAGGAAAACCTAGAAATGGATAACCAGGGGTTACCCTTGATCTAATGTTTTCAACTTAAATTTATTTTTAAAAAGAACTTAGCTGATCTGCATGATTTCATAAAAAAGAAAACAGGTACCATCTTTGGGTTACAAAAGTAAAAAAAATAAAATTCTGAAGCTCATAAACTTCAAATTAAAACATCCACAAATTTCTTTAATATTTCTTTGATGTTGTTTTCAGTCTGAGAATCAGTTCTGTGGTTAAGTTGGAAGAAATTTTTATGGCTGGGTTATAACTCACTCTCCCCCACAAACAGGAAGCCCACAGATGATGGGATTGCAATAGCACAAATAAGAGGAATTCATCAGAGCCAAGGTTAAGAGAAGGAAGAACTTTCGAAATGTTCTGGAAGTGATGATAGATCACCCATGAAAAACATCATTATGTATAGGGCTGATATCATAGAGTGATAGGAGAGTCTGCCTGTATTTTCTTCCATGTACGTATTTCTAGTTCCATGTATGTAGACTTCATGTATGGAAATCTAGTTCCAGTGAAGATGCGTGACCATGGAATTTTATGGTGAGTCACAAATAAAAATTCTGTACAGAGTTTAAGTAAGAAACTCTAGGTGTGCCTTTGTGAATTTTGAATTTAGATTTACTTTAGGTAGTAGCAGGCACCAGAAAGCATTCTTGATTGTTGCACACTTACCTAAATCTCTTGTTACTATGAATTATGCTTGCAGCCTTATGATAATCACTGCTCTTAGAAAACAAAGTGGTATCACTTCTTTTTCAGTCCATAGTAATGTTCTGAAATGGTATTTCAGCTCATCATTTTCTGATCTCGGTCAAAATCTGGAAGTGTAAAGATGCATTAAAAATAAATCCAACAACTATATTAGACTTTTCTGAACCTTAAAAAAACGTTTTGGGTCAGGATAAGCTTGAGGCATAAGCAATAGCACTTAGAGGTTCTTACTTTCCCACGCAAGTTGTTCCATCCAAATGTTATGATGGTGAAAGCTGTCTGATTAAATTGCCCATTTTTCTGTTTGCACTTCTATAAATCACTTTCATGTAGATAACAAAAAGCACAGAAAACTCGGCAGATTCTTAACTGGTCAGTGATTCGTGTCCTTTTTCTCTCTGTGCTGAAACCAGACTTAAATACAGGAATTGTTCTGGTTTTATTTGGTTTGTTGTTGTTTTTATTTTTATTTTTTTTTTTCCCTAGTGGGATAAATGCTGGCCTCAGGCACAGGCAGGTGATTGAAGGCAGGTCTGGCTTGAAGCAGAGTCCTGGGCAGAATTGTGTCCTTTAGAACCACCTTCCAAAATCTGTACAAACTTGCTTTTCCAACACTGAAAATAAAGTATTACCAAGTGATGGATCTCAGAGTAGGGAAAAATGAAAGTGGTGTAGAGCTGGCCCAAGCATTTCAACTTGCAGCTCTTCTTTTTTCTAAAGTTTTGAGATTTCTTAAATGAATTCTTTGCTGTGTAAGGTAGAATAGGCCCCAGGCAACTTTAACATGCATGACCAGCATTTGCTGACCTTGGCAGAAACACAAAGGTTGCATTTAACTTTTTACACAGCTGAGCTATTGAACAAGGTCTGCTATGTATTAGGAATAACAAGGAAATGCTTTCCCATCTATTGTGCAGGTTTCTTCTTTACATCCATTCTTTCCTTCAGAGAATATACTGATTTCCCATGAAACAGGTTCCCTTCACAAGACTGAATATAGCTGCTTATTCTTGTCCACCCTTAGTACTTTGGTGGGAAGAGCAGATGATAGATTGTAGTTTAAATGTGAATTTTACATAGAAAAAAAATATTTACAATGAAAGTCATGTAGTTATGAACTTGATTTTATTGCTGCCAATTGCTGGGAAAGCTGGGAAATTTGGGGCTGTTCAGCCTGGGGAAGAGAAGACTGCATGGAGTATCTGAAGGGGGCCTATAGGGATGCTGGGGAGGGACTCTTCCTTAGGGACTGTAGTGACAGGACAAGGGGTAACGGGTTCAAACTTAAACAGGAGAGGTTTAGATTGGATGTAAGGAAGAAATTCTTTCCTGTTAGGGTGGTGAGGCACTGGAATGGGTTGGCCAGGGAGGTTGTGAGTGCTCCATCCCTGACAGTTTAGTGTTTAGTGTGAGGTGTCCCTGCTTATGGCAGGGGGGTTGGAACTAGATGATCTTAAGGTCCTTTCCAACCCTAACTATTCTATGATTCTATGAATAACAACTAAATTGATCAAGTGATTTGCTTGAGATAAAGCCCTGGAGGGAGGAGGGGCTCAAGAAAGCTGGTTGATACTCAAGGATAACCTTCTCCAAGCTCAGGAGTGGATTTAGGTCAGCCCTGAGGAGGACTTGGCGGTGCTGGTCAGTGAGAAGCTTGACATGAGCTGGCAGTGTGTGCTTGCAGCCAAGAACACCAACTTTATCTGGGCTGTATCAAAAGGAATGTAATGAACAGGTCAAGGGAGGGAATTTTTTCCCTCTGCTCTGGTGAGACCCCTCCTGCAGTACTGCATCCAGCTTCATTATCTGTTGGAGTGAGTCCAGAGGAGGCCATGAAGATGATCAGAGGACTGGAGCACAGTGGCAGGCTGACAGATTTGGGGTTGTTCATTCTGGATAAGAGAAGGCTCTGGAGATACCTTAGCGCAGCTTCTAGTACTTAAAGGGGCAGACAAGGAAGTTGGAGAGGGACTTTGTGTAAAAGTGTGTAGGGATAGGACAAGGGGCAATGACTTTAAACTGTCAAAGGGTAGATTTAGATTAAATGTTGGGAAGAATTTTTTCCCTGTGAGAGTGGTGAAACACTGTCACAGGCTTCCCATAGAAGCAGTGGCTGCCCTGTCCCTGGAAGTATTCAAGGTGAGGCTGGACAGGGCTTTGAGTAGCCTGGTCTTGTGGAAGGTGTCCCTGCCCATGGCAGGGGGTTCTAACTTGATGATATTTAAGGTTGCTTCCAAACCAAACCATTCTATGATTCTATGAGCTTGTGGAACACTAGAAGGAGGAGTTATTACCCTTTTAATCAACATTTTCTTTATGCAGCAGCACAAATGCTTGAATGGAGCAGTAGCTTCATGCTGAGCCACAGCTCTGTACTACAGTGGCTTAATATTTTTTATTTTTACCTCATTTTAACCTTCATAATGCTTTATGTTTAAGATTGGTGAGCATAAACCACAGTGTGTAGGTATGGCAGTACCCACTTCCCAAGTGGTGATAAGTAATCAGGTCTGTGACAGTATATTAAAAGGCAACTGTATAGACAATGCTTTTTATTGCCTAATCAAAATATTCAGGGTTTTACATTTTGCAAGGCTGACTTGCCAAAGGCTTCCTTGAGCTGCACATGTTGCTGCTTTGTCTTGCTTTTATGCCTTATTGAATTCCATTAAAAGACAAACAAATCTTTCAGTCGTTAGGCACCTTGCTGACAACACCTGTCAGTCTGTCACTCCAAGTCAGAGGCAGATACCATGGAGCTTCATTTTGGCAGAATTAGGAGGAAAATAGAAAGAAACATATCTAGGGCACCTGTTCTCAGAAAGGAGTGATGGGAGTATTGTTACCAAAAATGAACTGAATGTGCTGTTCAGAGAAAGTGGATAATAAGTGCTGTTGCACTAATCAATGCTGTTCAGTGTGTTCATGGATTTTCAACCATTTTCCTGGGTTTTTTTTATCAAAAGGGGGCATCCACATGTTAGAACTGTTTAGTTATGCACACCTGGAAATGCACACATATGTAAACAAAGGCACTGGAAGCACACATTCTTCAGTGATTAAATGCCATTAATCTACTTCTGTTTGTGATCTTGCAAAGCGAGTAACAAGTACTACTTTAATCCCCAGAGAGTTTATTTGCTTTAGAATTAAGAGGATTAATGATTAATAGTAAGTCTACTTTTTGTTTGTTTTCAGGATGGAAGGGTTTATTATCTCACAGGTTGTGTACATGGAGAGAAAACATCTTTTCTGCAGAAGTAAAAGATTCAAGAGAAGAGTTTTTTCAGTGACGTTCAGTGATAGGACAAGGGGCAATGGGTGTAAACTGGAGCATAGGAGGTTCCATGTGAACATCAGGAAAAACTTCTTTACTGTGAGAGTGACAGAGCACTGAAACAGGTTGCCCAGAGGGCTTGTGGAATCTCCTACGTTGGAGATATTCAAGGCCCGCCTGGACAAGTTCCTGTGTGATGTAATTTAGGCTACCCTGCTCTCGCAGGGGGGTTGGACTAGATGATCTTTGAGGTCCCTTCCAACCCTTAGGATTCTGTGAAAGCAAGAACTAGAGATACATTTTCTTGAAAAATGTTCAGTGGCTGTAAGTCTCTGGTTGTGTTTAGTCTTTTAACAGGCATTATTCCAACAATTATTACCTAGTAACTTCCGTGTTCAATGAAGCCTGTGCAAAAACAATTTGCAGTTTTGTCTTAATTTCTTTTTTACATCTTTCCTTGGTTTCAGTCTAATTTCATTCAGGTTATAGGGAAAGAAAATGGAAGAGGTCTTCAGTAAGTGTGCATTACCTTAGCTCCACTGAATGAAGTGAGGTTTTTGCCTTTTTTTTTTTTAAAATGGAAATTTGATCATCCCAGGTTTTTCAGACCTTACTGATGGGAAAACAGGGCAATACCTGATAGTTTATCAGATATGGACAAATAAAATTAAGGCTATATTCTTTACATACAAAATGAGAGAAATCAGTATGTAAAGTAGGGAGAAACAGCAAAGAAATTGCATCTGAGTAGAGTACATCCTATGTTGCATATTTTTATATGTGTGGATTTTCTATTTAGCTTAATTCTTTTATTTCCTCTAATTATCTGCTTGGCTGTCATGCTCCTGTACGCCATGTGTGCCCAGGGAGGGTCACAGCACCTTTGTTTAGCAGCTTGGCTGATAAATATGAGCTGAGTTCCTAAGATGTGGGAATGTAACAGTAAAAACTTTTCTTACTTAATAGTCAACTCCAGTTTCATTCCAATCACTTATTTACAAGTTCCTTCATCTTCAGAAGGCATTGTGCTTTCTCCCAGGGTGAGATGCCAATTTTACCAGGGATATTGTTGCTAGCCCGAGATGAAGTTGGATGCAACTCCAAGTGTTATGTCTTTACAAGAAAGGTGCCTTTGTGTCTAAAAGCAAACATTGACACTGCATGCCTCTTTCAGTGGAGTTTTGTCTTTTGATCTTGTATTATTGGGAGCAGATTACCTGATCCACAGAATAAATGTTTGCTGGAGTCATAAAAGATGAGCCTTTTTTGGAAGCTTGGGAAAAAGGTGGAGACATGCCCCTGATGCAAACCCCACACAAGTCAGAGTGATCTTTTCCATTTACTTCAGTAGATCTTGATCAGAACCCTGTGTGATATGCTGGGATATGGCACTGTGCTTGGTAAAAGCATTCTACTACCTGTAGCTGCAGGCAGTGATGTATAAAAAAGCAAAGCTACTGAAGCAAAAATACATGCAGGTGGGGACTCCAAGTGACTGAGCCTAAACCACAAATTTTGTATCCTTCAAGAAATGATCCCACAACAAAATACATAACTCCAATGGTTTTCAGGAGACTTATGACTTTACAAGATCATAAGTAGTGAATATTTAAATTTATTTTTTAATTAGTGTTGATTTTCTTTTATTTTTCCATAGATCTGGAAACGTAATAAATTTATTAGTAGTTTTGGAAGTGAAAATGGATCAAGAACATGTTTTAATTTTTTAGCATGAATAACACAGGCCTAAGAATACCATGCAGTAACCTCTGTCCCAACATCAGTTTCAGTTTCCTTCCTATCCTTTTTCCAGAAAAGGTTTTTATACAAATCTGTATTTATTATGAGAAGAAAAACCATTCCAATAGTTTGTCAAACAATATGCTGTAAAAAACCAAGCAAAGAGCTTATCCAGTAAATGAGGATCTATATAGTTGCATGGTTTCATACCATCACCACACTCCTTCCAAAAATGGTGGATTTGTGCAATTGCTCAGAGCCTTAGATTTGAAGTTGATTTATAAAATAGCAGTAACTTTTATCATAAATTTACGGATAAAAGGGAATTCTGAGTTGGCATTGTCATTCTGATGCCCGTAGCAGTGGGCTGAGTCCAGAGGGCACATTTGTATCCAATGAATCACCGAAGAAGATGGACTTGGGCACTGTGAACACAATGAATGTGGAAGGACTTTTCAATTCTACAGTAAGCTAGCAAGAAAAGGTTTTGTGATATGTATTGGATTTTTTATTTTTTCTTTTTAATGTGGTAATAATGTTCACCATACTGAATGTGAGGAGAGGTGGGAGGATGGGCTGTCACATTCATGCATGTGTAGGTATGGCATCTGAAATCACTTCTGTTCATGTGGAGCACAAAGAGGTTATCATATTCAATATGAAGAGAGAATACTAGACATCAGGAAATGCATATATTTATTAGAGAACTAAAAGAGGTATTTTTAGGTTTGGGATCCACACTGAAGTAAACAAAATATTGTTCCAAGATATCAATAAGCTAGTATTTTGGAAGAACTGAAAACCAGAAATGTAATCCTTTGGGGTTAACTAAAATATTTGCTTTAATCCTTAGTGAAAAACTGAACTCTGATTGTTTTCTATCTCTTTTCCTTTTAAAATTTAGCTCAATTATTAATTCTTGAAATTTTTCTCGTATACCATTGCAAACATTTCAAGATGAACACTTCAGATATTCTGAGTTTTTCATTTATCTCAGCTGTTCCTTTCCTGGAAATCTAACTTTAATTCCTGGGCAGTTCATTGTTATAAACCCATAGTTTTCCTGCAAACCTACAATTTCCTACTCCCTCTGCCTTCCCCTGATTCCCACCAGCAAAATACAAATTTCACACAACTCTAATTATCCTAGGAGTCATCATCCTGTGTGGTGCGTAGAGGAATGAGGATGGTGATCACCAGTGCAACCATACCTGTGTCCAACAGGAGGGGTTGGGATGGAAGTGGGTTTTATGGTGGTCGTGCAAGGTAAGCACCAAAAATTTATTGTGTAAGCTGTTCACGTTTATATAATGTGTAGCTGTATTTATTATTAAATGGCTTTGCTGGCATTTCAGTATGCAATTAATTCTGCGTGAAAAGATCCAAACACCTTTACAAGCATTTCAGTGGCACACAGGAGCTGGTGTTTTGATGAATACTGGAGGGGAAACGCTCCAATGAAATGCAGCATGTGAACACAAGATGGCACTTGGTACCCATGAACGAAGTAGCTTCCCAGCCTGGGGACATTTCCTACACGATAGGAGCACCTTATTTATATATTTTTGTTGAAAAGTAGGAAAAAACATATTAAGAGAAGGGTCCGAAGACATGCATTTTGGAGTAACATGTGGGCTATATTTGCTTTTTAATGCATGCTGTTTCTGCTTGAGATCGGAGTGTTGTTTGGCTAAGTGTTAACTTTGCACCATTTCCTATAGTTAGGATGTGAGTCGGTCATTGGAAACTTGGGCTATTGCTGCTGTGATCCATGTCACCTCTTTTGTCCCTGGTAAGACATTTCAGATGTAATTAACTTCTTTACTTTGGGATTGTTTCTGCAGCCATCAGTGAGGCTGCCATGTGCATGTTTGGTGCAGAGTTTCCTTTCTGGTTTGATCCTAAAAGAGTCTGTTCTTCATTTACAAGCGGCATGATATTTTGGAGAATATAGAGCCTAAGATGGGCTTTCTGGTGGGGATTCTGCTGGGCCTGGCAAGGTGGTGGGTGTCCAGGGCAGGTGTTGGGATGTCTCCCTTGCTGATTTTTTTAGGAAACATTTCTGCATTTGCAGTTGGTGGTCTTTTCCACCATCTATTGATTTGTTTGAAGTTTTGTCCCCAAGTGATCAAGTATTGTGTAGGAAGCTGAGAAGCCCCCTTATACTTCCACGTGCAGCTCTGCATTACAGAAGTGGGAGATTTCTGGTATTCAGCCTTGTTTTCCCAGAGTGACGTGATCCTGCAGCCTCAGCCCGTGCAGCTCCGTATGTGTGTGGAGAAGCTTACATCCACTGACTCCACCTGCCACACACAACCTGGCCACCCACTCCCCACTGTCTCTGTTCTCTTCTGGAGGTTCCCATCACCCTGGCATGGTCACTTCACCCATACAGAAATGATCCCACTCCATGAAACCACTAGCATTTCAGTAGAAATATCTAATGCCAGAATGCTAAATAATTGTAGCATTCCTGAAAACTCATGTAGGTTATTTTGCCATTAATATACATTTGTGATCTGAATTTGAATTTATTAGCTTGCCCAAATTAATATTGTTATTTATATTGCAACTCTGATCCTATCCCTGTGCTGAGGAAGGTCAGAGAAATCAGCTCCACATGTTTACTCACATAGTGCTGGTGTGAAACAGTAGGCTTTCATTCCCCTCCTGTCTGAGTTGAAGAACTTAAAACAAATCCACAGAATTTGTGTAAGCTGGAAACAAAATATGCTTGGGACAGGAAAAGCAGTAGCAGTATATTTTTTAAAAGGTAAATTCAAAATCTCTGTACTTAGAAAAACATTGCTAAAGCTACATCTTTACATCTGGAAGAATGCTTAGTAACTTAACGTGAAAAAGCCCTTAGTTTCCTGCAAAATCCAGATCAAAAATGCCATTTACTTCCACCCAATTTAAGTAGATTTGGCTTTAATAATAAAGTAAGAAATTCAATCTCAAACAAGAATTTTACTAAAAAAAGGCAAAAAAAAGGAATGCTAGTGATTTCACGTTAGCATTGAGTTTTGACATGCTTATCCATTATAAAAAAACCCACAAAGATATGAAAAACATAACTTTAAAAGTGGAAATGCCAGCATCAAAAATTGCTGTGAAACTGTTGTTCTTTCAATGATCTGATTGTGCTGTAAATTTATCTGTATTCTAATTTTCCAACAATTATGTAAACAGTTATGCATTTTTATTAGCACTTTTAAATGATGCAGGGTTTTTACTGTGGAGTTATAAGAGAGAGGGAAGCCCAGACATATGGTAGAGATCTTCAAAGTTCTCAACATAGGAGAAAGTGATAATTACCTGTCACTTAATTAATGTCACGTTTAATAGCATATTTTTCTGCAAAGATTTAACATGCTCTCAGGGAAGGAGATGGAGATCACCGATTGCTAGATAACCTTTTCTGGTCTCTTAGGAATAAACTGCAGCCC
Source organism: Agapornis roseicollis (assembly GCA_002631895.1). NCBI lineage: Eukaryota > Metazoa > Chordata > Aves > Psittaciformes > Psittacidae > Agapornis > Agapornis roseicollis. The sequence goes on from NDXB01017695.1 coordinate 15,863, forward strand.
AGGGTATAATGATTACTAATAATAAGGTTCCAACCCTAACTATTCTATGATTCTATGATTCTCAGCACACTACTGCCAAATCCTGTAGATAAGAAAAGCATGAGGGGAAAACCTGTAGCTGGAGCAAGCTGCCTAGTGACAGCTGGGACAAATTATACCCCTGACAATGGGACACATTGTATTCACTTATTTATCCTTGGGCAAACCCAGAACATGGCATTAATTAGAAGGGGTTTTCTCTAAATTTTCAACACTTAAAACAGGAATTGATCTGCTCTCTATATAAGCCTGTTGTTCAGTGGCATATCCTTAAAATCAGGGGTTGCAGTCCTTTTATTCTCTGATTTGGTGATCTTGGGTGTGCTGCAAGTAGCTTGTTTTATCCAGAAAGGACTTTTGTCCTTTACCCAAACAGTTCTGCAGACACTGGTGCCTGCAAAACTGGCTGTTAATATTTAAAGTCCTGTCCTGCAAATGGAAAGGTAGCACCTGCTGCACCTCTCTCTCCTTCCCCACTCCCTGTGGAAGCTCTGTCCACAGTTGGGTACCTGCTTCATTCTCAGATGCAGCTGCATGCAATACATGCTGTGCAGCCAGCTGCACATTTAGCTTTTCCCTTGATCCTGGGTTTTCTAGCAGCATATCTGACTCTTGCGGCTTTTCTTCACCTTCAGCTCACGCTTTGTGGGTGAAGTTGTTGCTAGGCATTTAGCTGTTTCACAGTGAATGGCTGTGTTGGCTGACAGCATTTCAGTTCAGATCCTACCAACTGGATTTGGGATGTGGACCAAGTTGTGACTCTTCTACCCTCATGTTATTGAATAGTTTGATGATTCATTTATTAAAGTAAAAACAATAACTTCTTTTTTCTAAAAAAAAGCTTCCCTTTTTAGCTGTGTACCGTCTGATGGAATTTCTACCTGCCCTTGTTTGTTTGATGTGATCAGCCTACACCAAGTCGAGGAGGACTCAATGAAGGTGAACAGGAGGATGTAAGAACCGTGCTCCCCCTGTCTGAGAGCCTTGTCCCACCATGGCTGTTAGGTACCTGCATCCCCATAATGGAAATTTTGATATTAATGCTGTGGCAGTATCATTTCTATTGATGCAGTGAGAGTCACCTTTCTGATATGGGAATAATAAGCAAAGACACCAGCTGTGATTTGCTTCCCCCTTGCACAAGGGTCTTAGCTGTGCACTTGTTCTATATTCTGTGGGGAATCATGTTCACCAAGCATGAACCTTTGCACCTCAGGAGCTCTGAAGTGACTTCATTTTTAGTGGTATATTAGAGATGTAATGAAAGCTTTAAAATGACTTAAAACTGGTGAAAATAGGCTTTGCTATGTGTGAAAACACTGAGCTGACTTCTGGGAGCAAGAGCTTATCTACACACTAAGTGAGTATGGCACAAACCTGTGTCTATATTTGCTGTAAAGGAGACAATCAGACCTTTACCAGAAGCATAAACTACTTTGGAAAGAGTAAGATCAAAGTCCAAACAAATACTGCAATGGGAAGGTGACAATATCTTAATGTCTGTCACAGATTTCTCATTTTTAATACAGACGAGAGGCTGAAAACAGTTAAGAAAAAAATGAATGGCTTTTAGTAAAGATTGGCTTCAGGTGGCACTAGAGGAAGCGGGGGTGAGATGAGGGAAGCAAGGAGTTTTGGACAGCAAATGATGTACTCAAATGAAAAGAGAAAAAAATATTAGTAAATGCTTGTAATGCATACGACCACCTTCAACCTGTCAAAAGAAACAATTGCAAAATGATGCAGTAGCATGAAACTTGCAGAGGTCTGTCTCAGCTCTAACTGGGAAGTAAATAATACACTGAATTTAATGGTTGAAGTTACTTGAACTCAAATGTTGTTTAAATGAAATACCTCAGCTGTCAGAAGTGACAGAACATGCCATCATTGTACAGTCATACTTAAGTGAGGGCTGCACATATTTTACCCACACAACTAATCTGTTTCAACATACCATCTCTACAAGAGGGAAGGCAGCTCTGATTTTCCTGGATAGCGAAGCAAGATTACCTCTGAATGGCTTGAAAACAGATGCCTCAGTTGGAAAGAAGTAAGTTTTCAAAAGTGCCAAGTTCTTTCCTCAAATTTACAGATTACTTTTTAATCTCACTTCGGTGCTGTTGTAGATTTTCAATCTCCATCTGAGATTGAACATCTGAAAACTACTGACAACATTTAATCCACTTACAGATAAGCGGAGACAGAATTTGTTTTCAAGCAAAGAGATTAAGGAATGTAACATAAAGTTATCGGTGTGAGATTTTACTATCAGTAATGACAAGTTAATATTGTTCTTCTCACTGCTTGAAAAGGATGTAAAAAATAACATTCCAGAAATGAAGAAATGGAAATGTTAAGAGTTTAGATTCTACAACAGGTTAAACTTCCCTATAGGAATCTGTTCATATTAATTTCAGTCTCCCAGGACAAGATCCATGCTTCATGAGCATTAGTGAGATAATGTAGTTTTTTTGCGCAGTGGACTTTTTGACAGAATTAAAGTTTTGGAGTTCACAGATACATTGATGAAGTCTGTTCCCCTATGACATATGCAGAGAAAGGTTGGGAAAAAATAGCTAATGTCTGTGGTAACCAATGCAGGTAAATCCAGTCCTCTGTCTTCTTTGGGAAAAAAATATTTTCCAAAGAAAATTTAATTTGTAAGCCTGCTTTATTCTAAATTTTTGCATGAAGGCAAAATCTGCTCGTCATTCCATCTGTTCATCATTCTGAACATCAACTCATCTATTCCTCACTCCAGAATCAGTTTAAAGACAAATAATGTGAATTGCCCATTAATTTACTCTATTTGTCATGTGCAAAGCACTGGGAAAAGTTCTTATTCTCTGCATCAGACCATACCTACAGCAAAGTTTTCTTTTTTGAAAGCAGAAGTAACAATGGGAAAGTAGAGAAAGAGCAGACAGTGAAAAAATCCTCAGTAGTATGACTCCCTTTGCTTCCATTTTCTAGAATAATCTAGCTGGAAGGTTTATAAACAACAAACTGGCATTTCTCTGTGGTAAAGCCCATCCACCACAGCAGAGCTGGAGCCAAATGCAGCTCATTAGAGCTGTCAATGGGCAAAGTACAGTGAAGTGATGGCCCCATGCTGGAGGGACAGTGGGAGAATTGGCATTTGGCTGCTAGAGCAGGTGGCCACGAGGGTCAGTTATCACTGGTGTTGGTGGGAAGAGGTACTGTGTTTGGAAATTTGGAAAATATTTGCCTGGTGCAAAATTCCATGCTGAATTGCAGGTCTTGCATAAATGGTAAAAGTCTCTGGGGGATAAATGGAGATGCTGTGAAAAGGTTTGGCTGCAAGTTGGAAACGTTTCTGTGATCATAAACCAGCTCAATTTGGCTAAGAAACATGAGCCTTCCTGAGCTGGGAAAAGATACCTGAGACTTGTGGAACAGCATTAGCATCCACTGCATAGAGCAGAGATGTTGCAGAGTGTGCGACAGCACAAGACTCAGAGATGTTCGCAGCATCATTCAGCTTTGTGGGAGGACAGCAAGGGAGAGGAGCCAGAAGTGGGAAGGAGGGAAACACATGGTTGCAGCTGGATTGAGTTGTCATTGAACTGAATCGTTACCTGTTAAGGAGCCATTGTTCAGAAGTGATAGAAATGTTTGTGATCTGGATGCAGGTAAAGGGAGGTGAGTGGTGAAACAGCTGTCTGGCTGAGGATGGAAGCCAGCGAAGAGCTGCAGAGGACTAAATCAGGGAAAGTATTTCAATTCTTTATTTTCACCCCTGTCCAAATCCTACTATGGAGTCTGTGAAGTTATCCAAAAATGCCCTGGACAAGGTCCTGTGCAGCCCAGCCTGAGTGGCTCTGTGTGGGCATGGGGAGCTCCAGGGCTCCCTTCCAGCTTCAGCCCTTCAGTGAGCCTGTGAAAACATAGTGCCTTTAAGAATTCACATTTTGGACTTGTCTGCCTCTTCCTGCCAAAACATCACCCTTTAAATGCAGCTTTTTGTATCTTCCTTTTTTTTTGGCTTCAAATTCTTCAGGTCGCTCGCTGAGAATTATTAAAATGTGTGTTAAAATGTGCGAAGCTCTGGATAATTATATGTACTGATTAATTTCAGCAGACAACTGTGGCAATTCTGATGAATAGTAATATTTTTTAGGCTGGGAACTGCTGGCAAGAGGAACAAGTTTTCTGTAAGGGTAGTGAGCATGGCAGACCACTACAAGGTTGATCAACATCTTCTTGACTTTGCCTAATGATGATTTCAAGCCTTGTTTGTGGCATCAACTTCCCCATTACAAACATAAACTGTGAGCAACTACAAACAAGCTATGAATATTTCTTATTAATTAGAATAATCCAAAAATCACTGCTATTGCCTGAAGAAAGGCAGAATGATTTGTTGTTATGTTTCTATTGGACATCACCCACCGTAAAGTATCAGGAATAACATGCTATTTATTGAAAGTTAAACAATGAGAGTTACATTTAAATGATTTTCAGGGAGAACAGATTTATATGGTAATATAGACCTTACCACTGATGCAGCAGCAAACAAATTTGTACACGTGGGCTGCTCTGCTTGCTAACAGCTCAGTCTGTAACATTAGCAAACATAACTAGCGGCAGGAGTAGCAAATTTCATCCTCCCCTTTGGTCATGTTTTCCTCCTTCACCAACCACCACTGTCAGAGCACATAAAAAGCTGTGAACACACACATGTTAGCGTGACTGTCAGTCAGAGCTACTGCTCCATCCGTGGCCAAGTGTCGTGCAATACTGTGGCTTTAATCAAATGCAGCGATATTAACATAGAAAGTTTTTTTTGCAAGCTGACAATTCAATTACAAGTGAAAAGAAACTATTCAACTAAATTGAGGGAGCTATGGAAAAGTTTTTAACTTCAAGGTTTTTGAAGCTCATGGCATGGAGGCAAAACCTCGAGACCTATAATCATAGGAATACATCCAGGGATGCTTCCAGAAAAAGTCAGATCTAAGAGGACAGCAGTGTCAGGGCTTGGTTTGTATTTTGAACGGATGTAGGTATACTTTATTTATTTAACTTTATCTAAGTACTAACACACACAAGTACAGAAGATGTTACCTTCCACTCCATCTTCCAACAGCTGAGGTTTCTGTGGGAAGGTCTTGGGGCATGAAATGCATTATGTATGTTTACACATGCCTGTGAACATGAGAACAAAGCTCCTGTGATGTTTTTAGGTGGTTCCTGCACTGCTAGGGTGGTCTGGAGGCTAAAGGAAGTGATTGTTAAGCTACATCTAAGATAAATTAGAAGACCCTTTGAGATGTTCCTGCTGAAAAAAAACACAATTAAGCTTTTATTTTTGTGAGGTATCTATATTTTTTAAATTATTAAAAAAAAGCCCAAAACAAAACAACAAACAACCAAAACTGTAAATGGTTGGATCACTTTAACAAACACAATGTGTGGTAGTTAGATAAAGAAAACACTTTCTTTTTCTATGCATTACCTTTTTTTTATCAAGAAAAGAGCTCTGGGATGCCCCCTGGTGCCACTGAACACTGTGGAGGAGGTGAGGTCAGCAGCACAGACAGCCCTCAGTGCTGTGTTTGACCATTCGGGTCTGNAGAAAACACTTTTCTATGCATTACCTTTTTTTTATCAAGAAAAGAGCTCTGGGATGCCCCCTGGTGCCACTGAACACTGTGGAGGAGGTGAGGTCTGCAGCACAGACAGCCCTCAGTGCTGTGTTTGACCATTCGGGTCTGCCTGGGTGTTTCTGCTCATGCCAGCTTTCGCAGGAGAAACTCCAATGCAAGGAGCTCTTCCAGGATTGCAGGCAATGATTAAGATGTTGGAAGCTATTGCATTGTGTGATTTTTGTAAGGAGTCAGACTGGAAAGAAGAAGCATAAAGAGGGGTGTAATGCAGAGGGAGGTGGCATTTTGATTTGTGGGATGGTTCTTAGAAGTGTCTTTCCCAGCTCAGCATAGTAAAATAAAACATAGATTTATTTAAGACAATATTCTATGTAATGCAGCAGAGAGGTGTGCAATAGGAAAAGAAGTGGCTTTACATGAACCTTCAGCTTCCTGCTCAAATAGCCTTTAATTATATAAAACCATGAGTGAGGCTTGGTCAGGAGGAATTACTACTCTTTTCCCACAATGCTGGATGTATCAGTGTAGCTCTACAAAAGTCAAAAGTCGGTAGAATCAAGCAGCTGGCAGTCGGCCCAGCATAGTGTTTGAAGCATCTGTTTTAATAGCTGACTGCCTTAGTCTTAAAAAAAAAAAAAAGAGTGAAAAAAAATTTTTGTACTAAAGCTATCTA
>NDXB01017695.1:22306-36817 GCA_002631895.1 Agapornis roseicollis
AAAAAAAAAAAGAGAGCGAAAAGAATATTATGGACTACAGCTTCTCTTCTCATCAGGGAAAAAAAACCACAGGAAATTCTGATTATATAATTATATTATGTAATATCTATTATCTACATAGAAAAGCTAATTAAATCATCAGAACACCTACAAAAATTCTAACCCCAGTTCTATCAATTTGTTTCTAAAATTGTCTACAAATCTCCTTGGTAGCCAGTTTTATAATTCTGGGAAGATAAAATAAAAAATGAATGACAAGTACAATATGCAGAGGATTGGGATTTTTTTCTTAACACAGAAAGCTGACCATGAATTTCATTAATTCTGTTTGATACCCTATGTTGGCATTCACTGCAAGACCTTAACATTCATCTGCAGTGATAAAGTATACAAAACTGGGTAAAAGAGGGGGAAAAAGGTTATTAGACCTGTTCTTATAATGCATATGAAACATATTGTGACCCACAGTAGGTTTTACAATGGGGGGTAGTCAAGGGAGGAGGGTGTGTGATGGAATGTGGTGACTCAGCCTCATGGATAAAATTAAGCTCCAGAATATTGTTTCTTGTGTTTGGGGAAAAAAAAAATGGTATTACTGTATTTACAACTAAAATTCAATGTGTTCTGCTGTTTTTAAACTCAGATTGAATCAAGGAATTGAAATAAATTATATGGCTTCATATATTGTCAGAAAGTAGCTTTCTCCATTGAAGAATGTGGTCTATATAAGGATAATTTGCATGCTTACAAACAGCATCCTAAATCTACAAAATCTGCTGCTGTACGTTATTGTAGCAAGACTTATCATAAGAGAACATTTTGGCTAAAGTTCTTATCTGTCCTGAGCTTTGATCTTTTCATTTGTTAATTCTTTGGTCAGAGCACCTACAAGCTGGGGAGTGTTTTGGTGCGACAAACTGAAGTCCTTAGGTGAAAAAGCTGATTGATGTTATTTGCTAAAAAACACAACAGCAACAACAACAAGTTTCTGTTTTTTTTTTCTTTTTTTTTTTTTCTGCCTAAAGATCACAGTATCATTTTATATATTGTTTCTGCAAAGTTAATATATATATGGAAGAACGAAAATACACAAAAAGAATAATAAAATATTGGAATGGTCTGCCCAGGGAGGTGGTGGAGTCACCATCCCTGGATGTGTTTAAAAAGAGACTGGATATGGCACTTGGTGACATGGTTTAGTCGAGGTGTAGGGCATGGGTTGGACTTGATCATCTTAGAGGTCCCTTCCAACCTGGTGATTCTGTGATTCTGTGAAAACTTCACTGTACAATATATATAGATAAAATAGAACTACTAATAGCCTGGATTTTTTACATTTATACATAAACAAAGAAAATCAGCTTGAAAATCATATGCAGACTTCCTAGCAATCCTAACAATGACTGCAAGAGCCCACCCACCAAATGAGTAAAATGGGACATGAGGGAGCTGGGGGTGTGTTAGAAACTCCCAAGATTTCTACCTGAAAGCTAAAGGACTTGTGCCATCACCTCTTTTAGAGACTAAACATTAGTTCATCCCTACCAGGTGGGTAGCGTATTCGCTGCCCCTCTGCTTTCCCATCAGGGTGTGATTGCCAGTCATCTGTAGATTTGTCATGAAGGTAAACAATTGTATATTGCTCTTGATGTTTCAATATTGGAAATACATTTCTGGGTTAGACACAAGTGAGGCTGGTGGATGCTCCAGCTGCCTTTCAGTACCCAGAACTGCATGGTGCAATTAAGCTTTTCTATGGAGCCAGATGGATGAAACAGCAGCTCCCATCCAAAAATGCTGGCACATGCCATGTTGTAAAGTAATATATGAGAGGCACTAGCACTGGGGGAGGTTTTCTGCATTTTAGCTGCTGGAAGGTTCTGGCTGCTTCCAAAGCAGGGGGAAAGCATAGGTTGGGGAGTAACTTAAACATGATGTTCAGGGGTGTCTCTGGCCCTAATTTTTGGGCATCTAGGAGATGGGGGATGGCTCTGATTTCTAGTGGAGGGCTTGTACAAGCTTGCAGTGAAGAGGCCTCTGCCTTCTACATCAGTTCTCGGGGACTGAGATAAATTGCCCAGCTCCAAATTTTTTACTGAAAGTTTGAGGTCAGGAATGGACAGAAAGAGACTAATTTTTTAACGTGCTCAATCTTAATTGAAGAAAAAATTCAATTTACATTGAATTTAATAGGTAATATATGATAGAGTGTAATTCATGTATATTACGTTAAAAAATCAAACCCCAAAACCCTGAGGAGTTGCTGACTGTCCAGCAATCCTTATGATTTTTTACCTTCCTTCCTCTTAAAATAGAAAAAAAATCACAGTCCTTTCTGAGACTTTGAATTGAAACTTCAACATCTGAATACAATGAAAATTATATTACTTTAAATAGTGGCATAAAAAAAAAAAAACCCAAACCAAAAAAACAAAAAAAAAACAAAAAAAAACAAAACAACCAAAAAAACAANAAAATAGAAAAAAAATCACAGTCCTTTCTGAGACTTTGAATTGAAACTTCAACATCTGAATACAATGAAAATTATATTACTTTAAATAGTGGCATAAAAAAAAAAAAAACCCACACCAAAAAATCAAAAAAAAAACAAAAGAAACCAAACCAACCAACCAACCAAAACAACACCAAACAAACAAACCAAAACAAAAATACCCCACCAAAACCTGAGCAAATCAGTAAGTTATTGTTTTTAATGGTTTTTTTATTGATTTTTATCAGGAGGCAGGGTTAGGGATTGGAGTTTGAGTTCTCCCATCTGTTTCTCTCAGACAGGCCACTTCCATCATCTGCTTGCTATGCCCTGTGCAAATAGGTCAGGATGGGGGACCTTGACCCATTGTATTAGCTATGACTCCTGTTGAAGCAGTGTCTACCCCAGTCACCAAAAAATATACACTAAAGTTATGCTGGGAATACTGATCCTTGGAATTCATGGGGAAGATAATTGAATCATGTTCTCTTCTGCACCTTCAGAAGGAAATCCCATCACCATTTGGAAAGTGAGAGTAAACAATAAGCATGCACCTTTGTTCACATGCCATCCACATAAGGATGATAAATCACTACTTTATTTTTACTTAGGAGAGCTGAAATAGCAGAGATGATGATACCCCTCCTTTTGGAGATGACTACCATAAAGAGAGGGAACTCTGATTAAATGCAACATTTGTATAGGTTATTCTCAGGTATGAGATATTTTCAGATTATGGTCTTCTTATGTTGATTTTTTTTTTCTTTTCCTTGGGATTTGTACACTTTGCAGCAGCTGACACAGAGAACATAAAACCCAGGAGCTGCGACAGTTTTCCTCTAGCTTTTTATCCTCTTCTCCTCCCCAGCCTCACTGCTATGTGTCCCTTCCACCAAATAATCATTACAAATCATGACCAGGCAGCCAGATGGACCTGTAGCTGCAAAAACCAAGGCCCTGGGTCAGCGATGTGGATGCCCCTGGGATACCCTGGGCACGGGATGAGTATCTGTAGGAGTCCCTGGGATGCAGGGCAGCATGTATCCACTACTGGCCCCATGGGTCTCCAGGCAAGGTGGGTGTGATGAAAGGCCTTGGTATTGTGCTGGGTTATTTTTGTCCTTATTCAGAATGTCTTTTGTTTTTAACCAGGCAAAGCCTCTGCTGAAGACAATAGGACTTTTATGGCAGCAGGGAATGCTAATTAGGGCCCTCACTGAGTAAACTGCTGTTATCTTTTCATTCCAATACATAGCTGGGTGCAATTGATATTATCAGAATTATAAAGGACTGCTCTTTCAATTACATGCTTGATGTTTTTTTTTTTTAAAAAAAAAGTCTAGCTTAAATACTAGCATTTATGTATATCCCTTGCCCTAGGTAGCTATGCCATATTGTGTGCAACAGGGGCGCTTGCAGTCCTCATCACCTCTCTCTAGGTCTGCTGAAATCATTGCCACACAGGCTAGTTGGAGCAGCCTTGCAGATATTTGCTGACAAACCTTTTCAGTATAATCCTTTATTATCTAACCACAGTCAAGAGCCTACTTCACATGAAATATTTTCTGCTACAGATGGCAAAGCCTGAGACTGAGCCAATAACAGTGTAAAAATACATTTATCAATGCAGAAGCCCTCAGCCAGCCAGCTTTTTCCATTTGTCATGTACAAGAGATATCCTCTATAATGTTTCAAATTTGTTAAAGGACTACATGGACAAAAGTGTTCTATTTTAATAAAATGTTGCAATCATACAGCACATATTAAGCATGCTTGTGTGCATAGAATAGAAAGTGGGTTGTGAGCTGTCAGTTCAGGTTATCTATTGCTCTTCATCATCAGATATCCTTATTAATTCATTGCTTTTATAACTTTATTGCTGGTAAACTTTAAAGGCTTTCCCTCCTCCCTCTGCAAAAAGTCCTGGAACTCAGGTTTGGAATTGTTTATCCCTCTTTCCAAGTCTGACTGATTTAGAAAATGGTGATTTGATTTCTGCTGCTGGTTCTTCCCAGGAAAATGAATGAGTGTGTGAGTAGTATGGTGGGACAAAGGAGTCCAGCTCTTTCACACTGTCACCTTCTTTGTACTTAAAGAACAAGCTTTCTTTAGGATCTGGAGACATTGGGATCAGAGTGGGAATGGCATGGAGGGAGACGTGAACTGCCAGCTTCATAGCATCCACCTCTTTGGACAATTATAGCTGGAAACTTAGGTTTAATGGAGGCAAACAGAGTGATGAGAAAGCAATTTTGCATAATTAGGAGAATAGCAGCAAACTGCTTACTGACATGACATTTTACATTGCTGTAATTGTTTTGATGAAAAGGGGAGATGAAGAGCATTTTGCTTGGAAAGTTAAAATACCTCCTCAGTTACAGGGAGAGTCAAGCAACCATGGTGATTCCTGTGCATGAAAATATTGTAAGACCAAGTGCAAGAAAAATGCACAACAAAAATGAACTATTTGACAGGAAACCAAAAGAGTGTATTTTGCACCATGAGCCTTTAATTTTGGCTTGTGCCATTTGTAACACTGACTCTCAGGATTAGGCACCAGCCTGGTATATCTGTCTCCCTGGCAATAGTAAACTGTGTGTAAAATCTGTGCAGGATGCTTCACCAGTGCTTTCACTCAAGACACGGCAGCTTACTGAACAAAATCCATCAAGGTAGGAAGAAAAAAATTACTTTATTTAACAGCTTCCAGAAAATGAATGGTGCTAATTGACAGTGAAGAAAACCCCACGGGGATAAAACTATAAAAGCTCAGGCAAAGCCTATGCAGTATAGCATTCACTCAGAATGTTGTGCTCTGTAAATAAAGAGTGCATACAAAGCCTGGAGCCTCACAAGTGGGATATGAGGGGAGTATGCTCACACTGACATCTTGCTCTTCAGTGATGGACAGGCTGCCCATGGTCCCGATGCTGTAAGCAAAGGATGGAGTTTTGCACAGGTTCTCAATAAATACTACACAAAAGGGCTAAGTTTATGCAATGCTATGCTTAAAAATGATCCAGATTTATTGGATAACCCAAGTTTTTTAAAATTGCCTTTCAGAGCTGGCTGGTTTCAGCAGAAAATAAATTTTTGGTGAAATATACTTCTCTAAAGATAAAAAATTAAAATATTTTACAGGTAGACTGGAGATCTCTATTAGCATATCTATGAGCCTTCAGCTGTGCCTGCCAGCACAGCACAGCTCCTCGAAGGGGCTGCAGGTGATCCCTCCAGGATGGCCCCCATCTCTTCTGAATGATTCTGTCTGGGGGATGGCACAGGAGAGATCTGACTGCAGCACCTGAGCCACACAGCCTGTTCCCTGGGGAGAAACAAGTCTGTAGCATACTATGAACCGTGTGGTTCAGCAGTTATAGCTCAGTATTAAGCTGCCAGAGCATGAAAGAGATCAGTATTTTAATTTTTCATATTGATTTGAGATTGAAACACTCAGTATTAGACAATGTTCCAGGGTGGAAACCTGAGGAATATTTTGGTTCAATTTTATTTTGAAAGAATTTAAAAATATCATTTTAGGCATTGGAAGAGATGGCTCATACTCCCTAACTTGTGCTCTTAGTTCTCACAGATTATAATCAAACTGGTCAAAATCCTTATTATTTTATTTCCTAAAAATAAGCTTCTAGGTAAATATATCTCTGGACTCACACAGCTGACATGCAGGCATCAATTCATGCTTTATTACAGTATATGATGGACTTACGATTTTCTTATTGAAAGTCTGACAATTCTGCAATTACGTTTTCTTATCACCCTAACCTTCTGGAAGGCAATGACTAAAGTAAAACATATTTTCATTAGCATCTCTTGTATTTTGATGGAGTCAGAACAAGGTTGTGCCCCTTATAACTAAATAATTTTGTCCCCTTACAACTGAATGAGAGACTTCTGGCTCAATTCAACTACTATACTGTTTTCTAAATATTCCCCACCTCTCCACCCCCCTTCCCCTGTCCAAATTTCCTATTCTCTTTAGTGCTGAAGTCAGGCTTCTCAAGCTGAGACAATCCTTATGTACTCTCAGGTGGGAAAAGAGGGAGTCAGATAGCTGAGATGAGTCTGGAGACTCAGAAGTGCTTCTAGCAAACCTGGGCTTGGGCACTGTTAAATTGCTATTGTTCTATACCAGTACAGTAATGGATAGGGAAAATATAAAAATCCCAGGTAATTTCCAGGAAGAATCTGCCACATTTGCTTTGTGACATTACAATCTCAAAAACCACTCATATAAACTGCATCTAAGACCAATATTATTATCTAGCTTTGAGTATCTTGTATCTCTAGAGATGAGATGCTGTAGTTTGTTGTTTTGGGTTAACATAAAACAATGTCATGCATATTTATGTGCACAGATTCCTATATACCAGAACTGCTTGTGTGATCTGAGGTTAAAATATGGATACTACTTTTTGTCTTTTCACCAATTCCTTAGTAGCTGTATTTCATCAGACTGAATCTTCCTGCCTAAGAACATCACAGAATAACATTCTGAAAAAGAGACGACTCTGAAGTATTGTCTGCTTAACATAATGTTCACAATATTTCCCTGCTGAAATCTCCTACATGGCTAATAAATATTTAATGAACAATGGTCTGACTGGTGACAAGATATTAATAACTCCAGAAGTAAGCTCTGTTGGACTTCAGCTGCTGATGAGAACTAGAATTTGTTTTAGTTTATGATCATGAAGACAATTTCTTAATATTTATGCATTTTGATGTTCTGCATATACTGGTGGTTTTTAGAAAAACAATATTAAAATTCATTTAAATCAGCTATAGAACTTTATAAGATGGAGTGAACTTCGGTTCTCTGGATTCCTTTGTTGCTTGATCCTAAAATTCATCAGCTAGGTTGATGCCCCTCTTTTGGGACACCTCTGCTTACATATATGTAAAATATATATACTTTACTGCAATAATTTTTGTTTCATTTTTAACTGTCCTGTGACTCCCTACCAAACCAAAATCAAAACATTTGATATACTTGAAATCCTCTGGCTTTGCTGATGAGAGTTTTGTGGCTTCATGAATCTCGTGCTGGGAGAGCACTTCCATAGATCACTACTATAGTCTTTGCAAAACAAATCTTACCATTTCTATAATCTTTGTAAAAAAATCTCCCCATTTCTATGAAAATCCATGGACATACAGGCTCAGGCACAGGTTTATCTGTTTTTGTAAGCCAGATTATGACTATTAGTCTGATCCTTCCCATAACCTGGGCTATAAACTTTAACCAGCTGCTCGGCTATCAGATGTGTGTTGCAGTTACTGGGCAGCTGAAGGTTTTCTAGCTTTCTCAGAAGGATCAAAATTTGCAGTTTTAGCCATTACTTAAAGCTGTATTTTCTCTTAACAGTAAATGGTGTTAAAATGGTGCTATGGCTAACTTTGTGGTGCATCTTTTCTGGTCCACTTTATTTAACTAGATTACAGACTCAGACTCATAGAACAGTTAGGGTTGGAAAGGACCTTAAGATCATCTAGTTCCAACCCCCCTGCCATAAGCAGGGACACCTCACACTAAACCATGCCACCCAAGGCTTCATCCAACCTGGCCTTGAACACTACCAGGGATGGAGCACTCACAACTTCCCTGGGCAACCCATTCCAGTGCCTCACCACCCTAACAGTAAAGAATTTCTTCCTTATATCCAAAATTTCTTCCATATATCCAATTATCTTATTATATCTTTATTTTCTTCTTTATTTATATCTTTATTTTCTTGTTAGGGCAGCTTCTGTGTAAATAAACTCTGTCACGGGCCACCATACAAAAGAACAGGTCTGGTAATTGTTTTCCACCAGCTGGAATACAGGTAGAAATGCTCACTGCTTTTCTAATGATGATTCTTTAATTATACATCAGATACAACCCAACCTTTACTTAAGATTGAACACAGAGTAAGTCCTAATGAAAACAAATAAAAGTGACGTGCATCAATTTCAGGATTTTTAGGGATAAATATTAAATTGATGATGACTATGAGAATTAGGATAATTAAGATATTACATAGTTTAGCATTTATTGTTGTGTTGGAAATGGGATGATATAGTTTAATCTGTGATTATAGTGAGAAGAATTAGGCAAATAATATTGTGCACAAGGACCCAGCCATATTTCCATCTCCAGTTCATCTTACAGCAGCAAAAAAAATATTTTTTTAACTTAAATATCTTACACATTTCATCATCCTCTCTTTTGAACTTCAGCATGTTTTAGCAAAGAGTGACAAACCAAATGAAGTGTAGCCCTGCAGTGTCTCTCTTATCAATTGTGCTCTTGCTCCTGAGATGGAACAAGGACTTCATTTTTTTTTTTTTATTTTTTTTTTTTTAAGTGTTTCACAGGTAGTATTTGAAGAATTGTGGAGTCTTTAAAGAGTTGGGGATCTGGGGTGGTTTCAGCCCATTTTCTTGGTATTTGACAGCTCAGCTCAGGAGCGTGTTCTGCCTTTTGATTCAGACAGAGGTGCAGGCATGTTCAGACACTCAGAAGCTCAACTTACTCTGTATTTAAGATGAAAAAGTGAAGGAAACTCCAGACAGCTTAAACTCAAGAAGCAACAGCAATAAATAAAACCTGTTTTGAATATACAAGGGTGACACACAGATACCCTCTAGATATAGTTGTGCCACTTTTTAATACTCCTCAGCTATCACATACCTCTGAAAAAAAGGCACTGACAACAAGCTTCTGTATCACTGCTCACAAGGGTGATGAAATAGCCCAGCTCAGATTGTTCTGACTTAGAAATAATGTGGTATGAGCAAGTACCAAATCAGTTTGCAATGCACATCCTGCCACGGAAAATCACCAGTGCTTCCTTGCTAACTCAGTTTACACAGTAAGTTTTAACAACTGCTTTGCTAGCTGCAAATTAGAAGTCAGATATTAGCTGATTAGACTATTTTTGCTGTGCATGGTGTCTGGAAAATAACACAGGGTTGCTCTCTTTGTGTCTTCTTTGCAAAGAACACAAAGGATATTTTTCCTTCTTTTTACCTGTTTAACCATCTGCATATAGAAGCATTATAATACTGTGTTTAGATATAATTACAATAAAATACATTAAAAAATGCCAGTCAATATGGTATAACATCTCCATCATATTTTTCCTTGTACCTCAGTTTAAATTTCAAAATCACAGATAGTCAGTGTTATTTCTGTTTCTCTGATTAATATTATCCGACGATACCTTTTATATGGTCTTGCAGAGCTGTGCGCCTAACAGGGGACATTACTTATGTTGATGAGCAAGACCAGGGCCCACGTTCCTTCCATTTGGCAAAGGCTTCATCTGCTGCTTATGTGTGAGACTTTGGAAACACTCCCCTTTGGCTTATTCTTTTCCTATTGCTACACATAAAAATTATGGAAAGGAAAGGGAAAATTAAAACAAAAGTATACTCCAAACTTTTAATACCCAAACTCCAAACTTTTAATATCCAAACTTTCAAATATCACTTAAACAATGCTCATCACTATGTCTGTACAAGAAATGCCCCACAGCCAAAGGCAAGCCTGAGCTTCTCACCCTCATCTAGGAGGCATCCAAGATGGGATGCAGCTGACTGTATTTGGATTTAACTGGTGGGTTACAACAGCCCCTGGAGAATTGGGTTTGTAACAGGAACCATCAAGAGGCCATAAACTATGAAGATGCCTTCAGTTACTACAGTAATAGGTTAAATCAACTGGGTGTTAAAAGTGTTTTTTCTTTTTTAGCCTACTGAAATGATAACGAACATAACATAATGGTCATTTGCCGAGGTGACCAGCTCCATGGAGGAGCCTTGAACCACGCAGCGAGGGGGAGCCCCGCGTCCAGGAGCCTCAGCTCTGAGCGGAGAGAGCCTCGAGCCCCCGCCAGGCCTTGCCCAGGAGCCGCAGCTCCGCAGAGGGGAGCAGAGACGGCCCCGCCCTGAAAAGGAAAAACCCGATCCAGGGTGCGCGCGAGCAACGAGCGGCGCGGCGGTTGGCGCCGGCAGCGAGAGCGGGGTGGGGAGCGCTCGCCTGAGGGCCAGGGCCCTGCTCTGGCTGCCCCGGCGGTGACAGCGTTGGCACCAGACAGAGCCGATGAGAGGGGAGGTTGCAGCGCAGAGCTCGGGGTGTAGAGAGTGCCTGCACGGGTCTGGTGAGGGGAGGGTGCACCATGGGCAGGGCTGCGCTGGGCGGGGGCGCGTGGAGATCCTGCTGCAGCAGGGGCTGACTGCGGGACGCTGTCAGTAGCCAAAAGCTGTCAGGGGAGCTGGGAGCGAGCTGGGCTGCTTGCACCAGGCCCAAACTGTGCAGGGCCCACAAGCGTCCACCATAGTGTGTACAGAAAAGGAGGAGGGCATCAATCCAGGAAGCTGGGAGCTAGTAACATACAAGAAAAGGAGGAAGAGGACAATTAAAACCAAGGGGCTTCCTCCGAAATCCACATCCCCACCCAGAACCACTTCACAGCTCTGCAGGTGGCTGATGAAGAAACACTCCCTGTACCAGATGAATGCCCCCTGATTCACCAGTGAAGAGGATCGCTCCTGGTGCCTCCAGGAGCAAGTGGTGGGCCACAGTGGTTGGTGACTCTGACGGGCACTGTTGGCCTGACCCAGTCTCGAGGGAGGTGTGTTGCCTACCAGAGACTCTGATCGGGGATGTTGCTAAGAGGCTGCCTGGTCTAGTAAGTCCCACAGACTATTACCCACTTCTGGTGGTCCATATGGGTGCTAGTGATACAGACAGCAGTAGCCTGGCACTCATTAAGAAAGACTGCGGAGCCCTGGGAGAGGTGGTTAGAGGCTCTGGAGTGTCTTCATTGTATTTTTAATCATAGCTTTTTCATTGATCATCCAGGTCAAAGGGGAGGACCTGGAAAAGGTCAGGTGGATTTGGCAGGCTAATAAATGGATAGAAGGGTGGTGCTATAGTCAGGGGATTGGTTGTGTAGACCATGGGATTTGATTTGGGAGGCCAGGTCTACTGGAGGCTGTTGGAGCTGGGATGACAAAGAAGGGGAAGGGTGGGTGAGTTATTGGTCGGTGGGTGGTGAGGTGCTCTATTCTTTTCCCTTGTTATTTCCTATATCATTATTATTATTGGTGGTAGCAGTAGTGATTTGTATTATACCTCAGTTACTAAACTGTTCTTATCTCAACCTGCAGGAGTTGTATTCTTTTGATTCTCTTCCCCATCCCTCTGGGAGCAGGGGGAGGACAAGAAAGGGGAGTGGAGTGAGTGAATGAGATGTGTGGCTGGGTTTAAACCACAACATGCTTGAAGCAATGCAGAGCTATTTCAGCTGCTCCAGCCAATGAGTTGGCTTCATCTGGAGCTTTGCTCAGATCACTCTAAACAAACTCCTGTAGTATGGGGAATAAACAAGAGGAACTAGAGATGTGCGCATATGTATGGGGGTGTGATATCATTGCCATCATGGAAACATAGTGGGATGGCTTTTATGACTGGAGTATTGGAATGGAAGGTTACAGGCTCTTTAGGAAAGACAGGCCAGGCAGATGGGAAGGGGGAACAGCTATTTATATCAGTGATGGGCTGTGTCTGGGGACAGGTGATGAGTCAGCAGAGAGCTTGTGGGTCAGGGTTAAAGGGAGAACAGTGATGGGAGGCATTACTGTGGGGATCTGTTACAGACCACCTGATAAGGAGGACTCTGTGGATGAAACTCTCTATAGACAGAGAGGAGCAGTCTTATGCTCGCAGGCCCTTGTCCTCATGAGGGACATCCTGGTATTTGTTGGAGGGGTGGTGTGGCCAGGCACAAGAAATCCAGGAGGTTCCTCAGCTGTGTGGGAGACAACTTCCTCCTGAATATAGTAGAGGAGCCAACGAGGAGAGGTGCCATGCTTGCCCTCGTGCTCACCAACAGGGAAGGGCTGATTTGAAATGTGGTGCTCCAGGGCAGCCTTGGCTGTAGTGATCATGAGATGATCAAGTTTGAGATCCCCAGGACAGTGAGAAGAGTGTACAGCAAGGTCACTGCTCTGGTGATATTGAAAGGGAAACTAATGTCTTTTTTTCAAGTGTGGTCATGCTAGGAAAGATACTTGAACACTCAGACCTTGTTCATAAACTGAGTGCTTATCTGTTATTTTATCCAAGTGAAACAATACTATAAAACATATGCAGTTGTGTTACCACAGAATTATGCTAAAATATAATCAATCTCATACGCACTATGCTTTTAAATAAAATCAGACTTCTAGGTATAAAAATTTACCAGGTGCAATCATAATGTATCAGGACAGAAAAAAGCTGATGCATTAAGCCATTCCTTTTTGCATTAGTTAAACTGTAGAATAATAGTTAAAACAGGAGTAAGTATATAGCTTTAGTATACAGCTATACTATAGCTATAAAGACTGGCAGTATATAAAAATGTATAATGCTTTTGTTGTTAATTACAAATTTTGGCCACCCTCAGGAAAAATTGGTATCTTTCGTTAAATTGCTTCTGATTGTACAGTTCAGCTTTGGGAAGATATTAACAGATGAAAGGTGATTTCCTTTTAGAAATGTGAAGTTGTTGAATTTATAGATTTTTTGCAATATTTTCATGGGTGACACTTCCTCCTGCCTGCTAAACCAGTGCAGAATTTTTTTCTGCTTAGCAAATACCTTCTCGTGCAATAAACATTTCCTGTATAAGAGTAAGGAAAACTGATTCTTCTCACTGAAATTTTTCCAGACTTGCCTACAGTTTTATGCTTCCTATATTATCCCCCTCTTCTCCACCAGAATTATTGATGAGTAGTAAGAAGCACATATTGGTAACAGCAAAATGTAGCCCAGGAACTCAGTTCAGGCTTCTCTTTCTAAGTCTACCATCCTAGACTCAAATTCACAAGATTACTTAACTTCACATGTGTGAAGTTGATGATTAACCCTTAAAAATACAAAATCTTAGTAGGAGAGAGATTTTGTGTCAGAATATCTGATGTTATGTTTTAAATCTAATCAGGCCCGGGGAAGAAGAGGGATGCATTGTTCAGCCATCCCAAAACAGAGATTTAATGTTTGGATCTGGTTTCTAGTCAAAATACTAATCTATTCACCTTCCTAAGTAATCTCAGTATTTAACTTTGAGTTTAAATATTTGGGTTTGGATGTCTGAGCCCCATAGCTCTTTCCAGCACCCTGTGCAACTCAAGGTGAACTGTGGCTACTTGCCTGGTGGGACTCAGTGGCCTAATTTCAAGAAATATTACCATGTTTATTTGTAGTTCCTGTAACAGAGGGTTTGCTGGAGGGCAGTGATAAATTTCAGATTTTCAGTCCTTGGCAGGGTTTGGCAATGTCATTCCAGTAGTTTAGAGAACTGTGGAGGAAGCAGGGAACATTAACATGTTTTTGTATTTGCTGCTTTGAGTCTTGGCAATAAAAAAAAAAGTACTCCTTAGGACTGCTGATTTAGTTTGTTATTTCAGTACAGCATCAGAGGGTGTTTTGTGATTTCCTTATGATTATGAGTATTTTCAGAAAGCTGAATAATCACTGACATTTGGTATCCAGTGTGAAAATGCAGCCTGCTTTGTTGCTGGAGGAGTCAGTAAGTAGACAATGCACAGGGGGGAGAAAAGAGTTTGTTTTAGCATTAGGGTTCTGCAAGCTCTGCAAAATGCAACAATTAGACAAAAATGGCCTTTGCTGCTGCCTCCTATTAGAAACATTAAATTCAGTAGGACTCTTTGGAATTCAGTAGCCATCTTGTATACCAGTTCAGTATCAGTTAAGTATCTTTAAAAAGATGACTAATGTAGCAAAGGAGTCTAATAATTAAGGTAGATACAGCAAAACTTAGCTTCAAAAAAAAAAAAAAAGTCATTATGGAGGCAGAGGATGAGGGCAGGGACTCTATTGGCTTCTGCTGGTCAGGGATGCGGAAAGACAACTCTGTTTCTCCTTTGCTGTGCTGCTTGGAAGGATTGCTGGAGAATTGGTCAGTTAACTCTGGCAGAAACTCAAAGTAATAATAATGCTCCTTACA
>NDXB01017695.1:46473-73164 GCA_002631895.1 Agapornis roseicollis
TTTTTTTTTTTTTTTTTTTTTTTTTTTTTACAAGCAATGTAAGGAGAATTATCAATATGGGTTTCTCATGTGTGAACAAAACCGTGTGCCATTAGATGGATGACTAGAGCTTATATCCTCTGTTCTCATTACCTACCTATTACAGAAGATTTTCAGACATTGCAAAAGGAGCAGTCATATTGCTACAACATATAGCTCCGATTTATATCATTGCTGAAATAGCTGTCAAGACAAGCTACTAATGTCTGTGAGTCAAAGAGTTTTGAGACTGGATATTTCCATTGCAAGTGAGTGTAGGTCCATACTATAGGATCACTTTGATCCCCTTGAAAGGCTGTAGGTGTGAAATGTTTCTTAGCTCCATCAAAATTTCTGAGTAATTAGTAAACCTTACTTATATTCTGGGATAACAGAAACATTTTATAAGTGAAGAAAAATAATACATTTGTATATATATACACACACAAAAAAGAATGAGTATTTTAAGTGTGAATTGTTAACAAAAGCTGAAAAAAAATCTTAATATTTGCAATAAATAATCCTAATGATAAAGCAGTAAAAATTATGCTAAGGTCATGGTAATTTATTAAATACTGTTTATTATTTTGATGAGATTAACTTAGGTAAGTTGAGCTAGCGAAGAGTTTGTGCTAGTGAGCATTCATTAAAAATGATTGCAAAGATAATAGAAGTAATCATCATTAGCAATGGCTATGCTATTACCTCATTAAAAATGTTTTGTTTTTATGTCTCCTTCTTCAGTCACAGTTGTGGTAGGGATACTTGATATAATTTGTATAATAATAAAAAAATGGCTTACATTATAGGAACTGAAGTCTAGCAGCTGTGATATGTGATCTGAATAGCTTTACTGTAGGTAGGCATAGGTAGTTTAATTAGAAAGGTGGAATATTTGAACACTGAGGGCAATAAGAATTATGCATTTTCAGGAGGTGACAGTTAATGATTAGAAGATCATTTGCAGCAGCTTGTAATTAAAGATGGGATCTCTATGAGCAAAAAATTATATATGTTTGGGGATGAAAAATTGTTTTCATTTTTAACCAGTGCAAAGCATCTTTGTCAATCAGATTTACATTTTCATTTTAAAAAAGGTTTGGATGGAGAAAAAGATCTATCATTTAGAAACTCTGCCTTCAGCTGACCTTACCTGTCTATTGCAAGTGTGTCCATGACGGGATGGCTCTGCATTGCCCTTGCACACCCAACCTTTCTGCTCTAGGTTTCTAGCTCAGATCTTGGCATTGCATGGAAATTAATCTGGTATCTGATGGCATTCAGTGACCTGTGTGAGAGCATCATATTTTGTTGCTTTTTCTAGCAATGTCCTGACAGATGCCTTGTAAACAAACAGTACAATATTGTGAGAGACAGATTCTTCTGCTGCTCCCCAGGGTCTGTCCCTGTACCATAACTACCAAGGTCTATCACTTGGCTCCATCCTTTGTGACACTGTGAGAAGCAATGCAGCTATGGAAAGAGATCCACTACAGTGGGCCATGTAGCCTCATTGCTACCAGTAGCATTTGAGATCATGTTTAGAAGATGTCTTAATGAAAGAAATTCTAATAGTATAAATTTTTCTTTTTTCATTCATACTCTGGAATTGTATATGTTAGGAAGAAGCAGCACAAGTTTGTAATGGGATACAATCAACTGGTTTCTGGGTGAATTTGCCTGAACTTTTTCCTTTGAGAGAACCAGGTGTAGAGAAGATATAATAGTCAATATTAATTAATATTAACGACAAAAATCCAACTTGGGGTTGTATAAATAGCAAAAGCAGAAACTGTGAATTCTATTTGTCCATTTTGAAGGTAAGGAAAGTGATATTGCCAAAAGTCCCTGGGCTTTCTAATAGGGTCATGTTGAGGGTCACCGTATGAAGGTTTTTGCTGAGCTACTCCATAGAATGACTGGAGGTCTGAGAAAACTAAAAGGGTAATTAAAAATCACTATGCAATGTGATCTTTATGAAATACTTATCTACTTGGGAAATATGCTACTTTAGCTAACCTAGGACTTCAAACTGCTGACTGAGCTGTGCTGAAAATGTGTGAGCCAGGCTATTAAACTATAACCATCTCAAAACAAAGTATGGTGCTTCAACCAAAGAGCATCTGAACCTTTTTCCATATAGTGAATCACCTCCTTCAACTGTGAAGTCATTATATAACTGGTATGTGAGTACATATTTGAATTTATGAAAAAGTCCTGGCTTTGTATTTTCCTGAAGGAAAATATAACCTCTGAAAAAGCTTTATTAACTTTTTAAAAATTAAGGGGAATTTAACATTCTTTTTTTCTCTTTAGCTTCCTGCATTATGAAATACTAGAATGAGTTCAGTTACAAAGTAGAAGCTTGAAACATTTTCAGTGTTTTCACTGGCCTAGGCAAACCAGAAGACAAAATGAATTATCTCCATGAAGGGAAAATCTTGTTTTGTTACTGCCAACAAAGTTTTGTGATTCAAACACTAGATAACCTTGGTCAGTAGAGGATCTATCTGGAGTCAAGAAAAATTCTTCCTACCTCTTTTGATTCTGGCAACCTTGTGTTTCCAGGAGCTCTGGTGCAGAGCACAGTAAAGCTGCTATAAGCAAATGCCAAAGCAGTAGTCTTCTGGTAACAAAAGTGGCTGCTGTGACACTTTTTCTGAAGCCATGAGACAGCCATAAGCATTTTCAATGTTTTAAAGATACTTATCTAGAAACCAAGAGGAAAGCTGGAAGATCCAACTTCTCTGTTTATTTATAAATACTTAAGAGCACAGATATGATCCTCCTGGCTAATTCTTGTTAAGGATGTAAACAGCAGTTTCTGACCCATGACATGCTACTAAGCAGATAATATTGTGTATTCTAAATTAATGAGCCTCTTATATCATTTAAATAAACAGATGCTGTCTGCTAACATAGCTAAGAGCATTTGTTAGTTGTAAATGATTTAGACTACATTCTTCATGGAATAATTATTTTGAATATGTTTGTGGGTTGGAAATAGTCATGTCAATAAAGACAAGCAAGGAGAGCAGCTAATGGAAGAAAGCATAAAGGAAACATTAGAATTTAATGATTTATTAATGGTTCATAAATAAATAAATGAGATTGTTATACTAATATAAATGGTTCTAGGCAGTTAAAGGCAGAAAACTGCCAGCACCATGTATCTCGATTAATGATGAAAAATCTCAGACCCAAGTCTAAGCGTGGTGCTCCCAGAATCCCAGGGGATTGCAGGGCTGGGACTGAGCAGAAGCAGCTCCCTGAGATGTGTTTCATCGCCCCATGACACTGTGCTCCTGCAGCCGAGTCAGGGTGGGCAGATTTGGGGCAGAAGAGCTCCAGGTCCTTAGGACTTTGACAGTGTCTGTGCTCCTCCTCAATTCTGTGTTTTATACTCACCTGGCATCTCTCCCTGTGGGTAGTACAAGTAGCGCTGGCAGGACTCATGTGAAAATGGGGTAATCCCTTCTGCTTCTCAAACTGCTGCCCTGTGGGTGTTTAAACAGGAGGCTGAGGGCCCTGGAAGGTCAGAACTTGTTGTCAGTTAGGGACAATTGTTGATCCAGATAGCTTCCTTTGAGCTGAGGGTGTTTATTCCTGAATTACATATTGCAAGACGTGTCCACTGTCCACCAGAGTGCCAAGGGAAGCAAAGATTTGGTTTAACGTTGCCCAGAGAAGCTGTGGCTGCCCCATCCCTGGCAGTGTTTAAGGGCAGGTTCAATGGGGCTTGAAGCAACCTGGTCTAGTAAAAGGTGTCCCTGCCCATGGCAGGACATTTAGATGCCTCTGCCTGGGAATCTTTTCCTAAAATGGAAACTACTTTTTATATTGTTACATTAGATAATTTCACATTACTGAAAATTCCTCCAAGACCAACTAAACAGTCTGAAAAGTAACTTTGAATTAATTAAGCCTCTTTAAGATATACCAGTTGCACAAAGTATACCTTTTTGGATATTAAAAATGAGCCTGCAATATTTGTTTCAGTAGGATACAATTTGATTTTTAGAAACTTTGTACAGCACCAGGTGATTGAGAAAGCTTTGAATAGAAAAAAAAAGCACGACCAATCAGAATGTGTATGTTGCTTAATGAAGGAAAATTTCCATCTTATATAAATGTGTTTCCTACAGGCCTCCAGCTGATGGTGTGATGCAGTTCGGGATGACTCAGAGCATCTGAGTCACTATGTGATACTTGACCCATTAGACAATGAAATGAATGCACTCAGGATTAAATGCCCAGATATTTCTATCAAATCATCACTCCTCCCTTTGCCTCCTTTATGAGCTGCCCTTGAACATCATGTCTCTCTTGTCCTGCACACCCTTCCCTTGTCTTAGCTTAAAGCCCCACTGGTGTGAGAAGGGGGTATAAGAGGTCACTGGGGTCCACTTGCCTAAATCTAGTTCCAGCATCTGTGTCTAAATCAAATCTGTATGTGGGATATGGTTAATAAAGAGTTTTGTGGCATTCTCTAGCTTTATGGGCATAATTATTATACTTGGCATATGTCTGCTGCTTGTTTCCTGGAGAACACATGCATCTCACCAAATAGTAGCTGTTTAATGTTATTTTTCCTTCAGGGTTAAGCATGGTACATGGTGCTCTACCTTGTGAGTGCAGAGTTTTAATTATATTTATTATTATGTTTATTCAGTTCACAACCTAGCCACCTCTTTCTCTAATAAAAAGTGCAATGGGTGTAAGTGAATTTAGTTAGATTTAAAGAGGTATGAGACAAGGGGTATGAAGAGTGAGTATGTGAACCACTGGGCAATTATT
This sequence comes from Agapornis roseicollis, assembly GCA_002631895.1. Lineage (NCBI taxonomy): Eukaryota > Metazoa > Chordata > Aves > Psittaciformes > Psittacidae > Agapornis > Agapornis roseicollis. The sequence continues at coordinate 51,289 of NDXB01017695.1, forward strand.
GTGAGCGGCTCTGGATGCTGTTATTTAAGGATGCCTAAATAAAACTTGTATGTTATAAAAATTTCCAGGGTCTGTGTGAAAAATACACTTTTCCTCAGTGGAGCGCAGCAGCATCCAAGTTGCAAACCACAGCTCCCAGATCAGCAACCCATTCTGAGCAGTTTGTACGGTTAATGTGCTGAGTGTGTTATTCCCCTTAGCTCATAACAGAAATGCAGATGAACCCAAACTGAATGGAATTTGGCTCTCTGGTGCTGGGACTGATGTCTATTAATTCATCTCTGCAAAGAAAAATAAGTATAGACAGCAGGGACACTATTTGGTTTGTGATTAATAGGTGAAATCATTACAAAATAACTATCAATGTGTCGCTACACTAAATTTAAATTGCATGCAGAGACAGCCTATGCTGCAGTCTACAAGTCTGACTTAAACATTTTATTATTGTCATAAATTTTAACAAGCAATATCTGGTGGTGTGCAAGTCAGCAGCTGCTGATGGGGAGGCAAAAATCCTCTGAGATAATGTTTTTTTGTATACTAATTATGATTCTGATTTTTTTAAAATACAACACAATGAATTCTCATTAGCTATCTGTATGTAATGAGATCTAAATATGCCCTGAGACATGAGACAAGTGTTTGGGATTTTTTTTTTTGTAGCAAAATTCTTGATTTGGTATGATCCACATTTCCTGACAAAAAAGAGCGTGTTGAAAAAGTTAACGCTGTTCTGTATAATGAAAATCCAGCTTGTTGCCAGTGAGAAATTCTCCACTGATGCAACCTTAAATGGATAGTGTATATATCCAGGGTAGTAAGGCTCATCGTAAAGTCCTATTGCAAATTTGAGAATGATGTCTTGTGTACCATACCATAGTAAATTATCTTAGCTACTGCTTGATACTGCAGATGTTACAGTGAGAAAAATTAATGCAGTTTTTCTTATGAAATAATCAGGAATCTGTCATGGTTCAAGCTTCATTGACAAAATTGCGAGCTAAGGTAAAATAATAGCATTGATTACTGGCGACGAAGAGGAACAAAAAATTGATTTTAAAAAATTTAATATTTGATTTGCAGAGATTAAAGTTAGGTAATTCATATTTAACATTCAAACTGAGAGAAAATAAGAAACCTCTTTCAACCAATTACACAAAATCCATTTTCAGCCTGTAATAAATTTCAGACGACTTCACAGTGAAAATATTTTTGGAACTATTTTATATGAACGAGTGTACAGGCTGGATAGAAGACCTACCTGCATATTATCTAGACTGGGAGGCTGAATAAGATGGTTCAGCTCATTTTATGTGTATTTCCATTTAAAAAACACATGTCCCCTAAGGAGACCTGGACTTGATGTGTTGCTGTGGTTATCATGGAAAGTGTCTGACAGGAATATTCCTGTATCTCTGCTTAATTACTGGGTCTAACTGCTTTTGATGGAAATCTGAACTAAACCAAACCAATCATGACTATATCTCAATAAAAGAATGGATCCTTGGAAAAAAACCTAAATGCAGCTTGGTTTTTTGTTGTTTGGGGGTGGGGGGGAGGGAGGTGTTCTTGCAGGTTTGTGGGGTTTTTTTGTTGGTTGGGTTTTTTTGTTTTTGGTTTTGTGTTTTCCTGTGGAGGATAGCTCTTCATCATAAAAATGTCAGAGATTTTTTGGGGCTTTTTTGTCTGGTTGGTTTTTTTTTTTTAATTTTTTAAGAATTTTCTTATTTTTCACTTTTTTTTTCAGGTTTATGAAAGGTTAGGTGAAATGCATGTTTGTCTAGCTTTAATAATCATTAAGGCTGCATTATACAACCAATTCTGAGGCAAATTCTCTGTCGTTTTAAAAGGCAGGTTAGGTTTCACATGGCAATATTTTGATCCTGTCATCATCAAAATTATTGTCAAAACATACAAGACAATCATGAGGTGAGTTTGCCACTATTAATTTCAGGTCATCACTGGAAGATCAAGGCTACAGCTAGAAGTCTATAGCAAAAAAATTCAGTTGGGTAGCAAATTTCTTGCATGTATCTCTTGAAGAAAGTGTGACACTAGTTCATGGTTAAAGAAAGTCAATCTTTTCAAGTTGTGGTGTCATATCAGGTTTGCCTATCAAATTATGCTATGTTATGTCACATAATCTAACATGACAGCTCAGCTTCACATGTCACAGCATGATGTCACTCTTGGGATGGCTAAAAAAACATTATTCTTTTTTTAAGCAAAGTTTGGAAAACACTGATTTGAGAGAGGCAGTAGGAAAGTGTGTGCAAGGAAGGAAAAAAAAACAACCCAAAGAAACATTGCTTGAATAAAATTTTAATATCAGGATGCAGGCTTAAAAATCTTCTTTTTTTAATTTTTTTATTTAACTTTTTTTTTTTTTTGTTATTATCACCTATCAAATGTGGTTACACCTTCCGAATTCAGACTTGAGATCTGTAAGAACAGGACTGCTGTCCGTTTGAATGCTGATGACAGGTAATGAAAGAAGACTTAGATGTCAATGTTTGGCAAATGGAAGGAAAATTTGCAGAGGTGCTTTGTAAAGCTGGAGTGGTTTTGTGGTGGGAGTAAAGAATAGAAACTTCAGAAGCCTCAGCTTGAACTCTTTGGAGATTATATCCCTGAACACTTTCATTACTTTTCTACTGAACCTCAAAATTTTACAATATATCACTGGAACTCTAATGTTGAGGAAAATTGCCTGAACAATAGTAATCATGGACAATTACATTAAATACACGGATATAGCTGGAAGTTTTATTTTCTTTTTCTGTTTCTTAGAATTTTATTATTCATTAAACTCAGCCTGACTTCCTTCACTGATACCCATTTTACTAGAGTCTTTACTGATCTTACCTTTACTTTATTGATTTCAGTGGAGTTCAATGGGCATAAAAAATTAAACTAAAAGGAGAATCAATTCCACATTAATTAGCCAGCATGCATGATTTTATGCTGCTTAATGACTCTTGTAATCATCTACAACTATACAAAGAGAATGGCAATCATACCCAGGCGGAGCTATACAATAATAGGTACCTCTAACAGTAAATTCACCCATTTTACACATTTTAGAGAGTATAGACTCTTCTATAAAATCATATATAGGTTATAAATGGTGTCAGAGAAGTAATAATTACAAACAGCCCTATATGAGCTCAGACTATTTTATTTTTCTTTTAACCAGTAGAAAGTGCTGTGAAAAAGCCCACTAGCTGATGCCTAGTACCTTAATGAGCTTCCCAGTCTGTGAAGGATAAAGCTCTTAGGACATCATCTAAAGACCACTGAAGCAAGAGGAATGATTGTTTGTTTACAGCCCATTATACTTTAGATTTTTACAGTGATTCCCTGGTTTGCTTATTTATTTATTTATTATCCAAGACAACATTGTGGAAGATTTTGCATTGCAGGAGGGACTTTAGGCTTCCTCATCCTGAAGCACTGAGGTAGAGGTAAAACTTTGGTTTCTAAAAGCCTTTGGACCTCTTACACTGAAAATGTGCCAGTTTGGGGGGGTTCTGCTTTTATGTCTTGGAATAATATTTCCCCCACTCTGCTTATTTCTGCCCTGTCCCACAATTCCTATTCTATTTGAGGACTGGCATTCATTTTTTTCATACTTTATTCTAAACCTACTCTTTAGCAGCTTTTTATTCTCTTAGTGTTGTAGGATTTGGTTAAACTTAGGGTTGAATTCTGGCTTGAAAGATGTGAGGAAGATTTTTTTCCAAACCTTTTTCATACTCTTTTGTTCAGAAGATACCTGGAATCCACAGCTGATGATGCTGTTTCACTGCTGTGTTCAGTATTGCTCAAACTCCCATCTAAGGTTTCCTGGTCTAGAATCTTTTTGTAGCAGATGTGTGTGAAATTATCTAAAATTATTCTTTATAGGGATGCCTAATTATTGTCTGCATAGTAGGTGTGATTCCATATTGAGCAGTGACTTAGTCTTTGTAATCTATTCAGATGGTCTATGTAATATGGATTTATATACAGAAATACACCTAGTGAATGTATTTTGTAGTAAAATGTACATTCCTGAACAGCTATAAAAACATAATCCTTTTTGTGTTTAATATTTACTCTTCCTTTTATCACAGTGACACAATGAAGCTGATTGCTTAGATACAGATGACATTATGGTCTATCTTTACTTTGCCATGGTTTTTTTATATGTAACTGTGTATTTACACATGAATAGGCCATTGGTTCTAAATGGCAAGAAGATCACAATGAATTATATTCACTTTAGTAATACAGTGTCAAGTTCAATCTAGTATAAAATTCCACATCCTTTCAAATGGAAGAAACTGGTTTAATTTTTATTATCAGCAACTGAACTTTCATTCTTTCACTGGCAGCACAACTAGTTGAGGCTGGGAACTTCATATACCAGACATTGATAACCTGAAAATTTTTGGTAACCAGATATTTTCATAACCTGAAAGTCAGAGTTATTCTGGTAAAAAATAAAAAATTATAAATATTTTAATTTTCATAAATTAAAATATAGAGAAAACGTGCTCAATTGCATGAAAAATCATGAAAGCTGTTGCTCAGAGTTGCAGTAATTATCAGTAACGTGTAGCATTACTATAGCTGATCTTTGCTGATTGCTGTGTCTTAGTGCTGCTCTAGTACTGATTATTTATGTGTGACTGAGCATCTTGAAATATCAGGTATAGACTGATATCTTGTTAATGCTGGGTGTAGTGCTCACTGACAGATTGTGTCTGTCCTGGAGGCTTTGCCATTTGCTTCTGAAGCCGTTGGAAGGACCAAAACATACATTTGATTCATACCTGTACGATCTAATGGGCTGCCTTTATACTTAAAGTGAAATGTACTTATGGACTTTCCTGTTACAGGACCTTTAGCTATGAGATGGTTAAAATGTCTTAGAAACAGCAGAAATAAATGTAGGCCCAGTTTATGCTTGCTTTATCAGTTGCAATAGCAGTTGTTGGATGATGCTGTTAAGCTTGACCCTTGCTGGCTGCTCTGGTAACTGTACCACCAACTGCTCCCCTGGCTCAGGATACAGCCTGGACACTGATGAAGATCAGCTGAGCACAGTCATCTAATGAACACAGTGTATTTCCAACATGGGTGTGTCATCTGAACCTCTGCCTGGAAAATAAAACTCTCTTCTTTAACATTTCTGTTGCAGTGCTTTGCAGGGACAAACTGCAGCTGCGCCACTGAGATGATGCTGAGGAGCACTTGCTGTATAATTTCTCTGGTGATAATTTTCCTTGTTCAAGCAGACAAGAAGCTTGCAGTGGCACAAAATGCTCTCCATGCCCATATGGCAGCAAAGCTGCTCTGCTCCAGCAAAGGTGCTGGTGGTCCTGCACCTGCTAGCTGTGCCGGGGAGCTGTCTTTGTGCTTGCCTTTGTGCTTGAGACAGCAGTGAGGGCTGCTTGCTATGCCTTTGTGGGGCTGGTGTGAGGTGAAGAGCATTTCAGAAAACTGTTTGGCATGGTTGAGCAGAGAGGGATGGGTGGCTGCAGATCAGAGCTCTAAAGATGCAAAGTGCTTAAATTAAGACAAAACAGAAAGGCTTGCTCCTTTTCTAGTGGCTAATGTGGTCTTTTCTGTGATAAAACTGTAACTGTGAAGGACTAGGAGGTTGCAGGGAAAATCCAGCTGGAGGAAATGGGCAAAAACTTTGGAAATTGAACTGTGGGGACAGGGAGAATGAGATGAAGGAGCCCTAAGGCAATCACAGCTACAATATATTGAATATATGGTTAGTTGATGGAAAGTGCTTGAGTGTAAGGGTAGGTTTTGCCCCACTCCCACAGTCCTTAGCTGCCTTGCTAAGGTTTAGCTGCCAATAGAGGACTCTGACCTGTAGGTAATGTGCAGGTATAATCCACAACAAAAGGGAGGAAGATGGCTAGGCATGTTGGGATAAAGGTTTTACACAGAAAGAATAATAAAATATTGGAACTGTGTGCCCAGAGAGGTGGTGGAGTCACCATCCCTGGGTATGTTTTAAAAAAGACTGGATATAGAACTTGATGACATGGTTTAGTTGAGGTGTAGGGCATGGGTTGGACTTAATGATTTTAGAGGTCCCTTCCAACCTGGTAATTCTGTGATTCTGTGATATCCTGTGGAGCTGCAGTTAAGCAGAGATGCTCATACAAGCCATAGGTCATGAATCACAACAGGAGGTTCAGCTGTTCCTTTCCCCCATCCCATTCAGAGTATGCTGAGTGTTCTTTATTACACTTTTTTGCAGTTTAAATGAACACACACTCACACACACACACACACACACACACACTGATTGACACATATTCAGGTCTCCTAAATTATTTTCTTTGGCATGCTGACTCCACAGATCTGCTGAAAATAAAAGAGAATCAAGTTTCACCTTCACATGTCTAAGTCTCTGTATAACCAATTCTGTTTCTTTAATGCCTCTTTCTGTCCAGTGAATTTTCCCTAGCAGTTTTGGCTACTCACTCCTGTGACTCAATACAGAAGAAAACAGAAACTATTATTGTGAACATTTATTTCTTGAAAGTGATTTGTGTGAGCTTGGCTGTGGTGTGGTTTGAGCTGCACAACCCTTGATCCCTATTGATTTTAGATGCTGGCCACAATGCTTTGCAGCACTGGTTCTTGCAGACCAGCTAGTTGCAACTCCATTGTGGAGTTCGTTTCATTTTCAGACCCGTATTTGTGAATTAATTCAACATTTGGGTGTTTAACACTATCATGCTCTCTTATCTAGATTTCTGCTGTTTGAGAGGTGTGCTGCACCGCTCATTAAAAAGGGTTCCCCAACCCAAATTCTCACAGTTTTAGTGCCTTAATTCTAGTATTTTTTCATCTTGTTAAATTTGTATATCATCAGAAGTAACTAACAGCATGTGGGATATGAAGTGAAAGAAAAGTAAGACCTTGCTTTTACATTTTCAATGGAATTACTGATTTTATTTGTGTTGGTATATGTCCATTAATATGCTATTGCCAATTATTCATAAAGGCTTCTTAATGTTAAACCTTTTCTTTTTGCCTTCATTTAAATGTCATGACAAAGTGATTTATCAGGGGGAAGAAACTTTAGCAGTAGAATTATATTGTGATACAACCTGAAGAAGCAATACATCAGACACAAACAGGATGCAATTTTTTCTTGTGCCTGCAACTTCATTATTTGTGAAAATTCATAAAAAGTTTATTTTCTCCTTATAGCTAAGGGGGCCTATAGGGAGGGGCTCTTCATTAGGGACTGCAGTGACAGGACAAGGGGTAACAGGTTCAAACTTAAACAGGAGAGGTTTAGATTGGATATAAGGAAGAAATTCTTTCCTGTTAGGATGGTGAGATGCTGGAATGGGTTGGCCAGGGAGGTTGTGATTGCTCCATCCCTGGCAGTGTTCAAGGCCAGATTGGATGAAGCCTTGGGTGGCATGGTTTAGTGTGAGGTGTCCCTGCTTATGGCAGGGGGGTTGTAACTAGATGACCTTAAGGTCCTTTTCAACCCTAACTCTTCTATGATTCTATGGCTAACAAGTAAGAACTAAGATACTATATGTTTTTATGCACTTGAGAAAACCTATTCATCATCATCTTTGAAACATTCTGACAAGATATTGAATAAATCAACTAATATTTGTCTTAGTCCATTATTGGAAAACATTAATAGCACTTCAGTACTATTAAGAAATATTAGTAATTTCCTACACATGCATAATTTTTGTTTTTTTTTTAAATATGCATATAAGGTACTTTTGTGTTCAAACTTTCAGCATAATGTGAATCAGATGCACTAAATATTCAATGTATGTTTGCATTGCATGAGATGACATTAGTGAAAGGGGTGTGATCTGATGACCCTCTTGGTTTGGATAACAGGAAGCATCTTGGGTGTAGCTGAAATATGATGTAGATAAATATAGACACTTGTGTGAGTCATCAGGATTATTTCTCCCTAATCTTACCGTTTTTCTATGTTTTTTTGAATGTTTAATAGATTCATTGTTCTTTATTACCATAATTACCTTAAATTCTGCCTGAAACTTTGAATCTGCAGTATGAGGGAATTGAGCTATGGCGCAAACAAAGTGCTGCCACACTGACTGATCCTGACAAGTTCTGCTTTAATTTCTGGCTGCTGTTTATTTTGGCTCTTGCATTCGTTTATTGTGCTATAATCACTGTGGTAGTGTCACTGCAATTTTAGGAAAGGTTTATATTTCTGAATATAAAAAAAGGAAAAAAAATGATTGTTAATTTTTTTTAAAATTTATTTTGAGGACCATGAAGTTCAAGGCATAATAGGCAGCCTTGAATTTAGGAGAAACATTGCTATGTTGTGTGTAGTTGGTGCTGTTTAGCATTTTTAGAGGAATCCTAATTTAGCATAGTATGTATTTGTGATGACTTAAGGCTGCTGGAACCCTAAATGGTGATATCTTTTGCCACCATAGAGTTTTCTGCTAGATTTAGTGTCTGCAATCATGAAGACATAATAGGAAAAGAAATGGGTTAGGGACAGAGCTATCAGTTTGGGCTGATTTCAGCTGCTGGGTCAGAGAGAGATGAAGGTGGGTAGGAAAACACCAGTGAAACTTCCATTTGGGAACATCAGCAAAAGCTGTCAATGCTGAAGATATGATTGAATCTTTGATGTTAATACAGGCAGCTTGCGTTTAACTGCCACAAGGAGTTAAGAAAAGGTTATAACCACATGCAAAATGTTAGAAATATATAAATGCCACATTTGTGCCACAATTCTACCAAGCATGATAGTTCTGAAAGAACTTTTTAGAAATTCAAACAGCAAGCAGTATGGAGAACAGGGAAAAATAAGTTTAAAAAGAAAGCCCTAGGTGAAAACAGAAGATGCATTTTGTATAAATTGCAAGCCATCTAATAATACCAGCTTTTTAATTGCTTCAAAATACGGACACATTTACATTATTAGGTTGGAGCCATATGTTTCTTCATGGGACCTAATGGTCAATGGATTCATTTATGTGCCTTACTCCAGAAAATGAAGTAACAGTTCTGCTTATCATCTATTCATTAGCATTTACACCAGAAGATTTGATCAGCTGTCTTTCTGTTTTTCAGTGAATCTTGATTTAGACTTCTTTTGAAGCATACTGCTTGGTATTTCCACTGAGCACTTTAAGACATGGTTATGTGTGATGCTGTGTCTTCCGGTTTCCCAAGTGAATTGTCTTCAGATCTCAATGAATTTTTCATTTGCCTGCAAGTTTCTTGAAACCTTGCAGACAAAACAGAAGTTTTCATCTACTTTAAGACAGCAAAAACAGAGATTGAAATATCTCGTTATGGAAAACTAAGTTTAATAGTCATTTGATCAAGGATAAGAAAAATGCTCCCTAAGCAGAAAACCTTGGTATTCTTGATTATTTATGTTCTTGAAAGGCAGCAGAGAGAGAAAGCTGTTTCATGAACTTTTTATTCTTTTTTTAATTCTGAGTATTAATCCATGTTTTAGATGTGACAGCCTTCTCATTGGATTGAACATCATTCATGGAATATGAATCTCTTCTTCCACTGAACATGGTTTTTTTTTTGAGGGTGGAAAATTTAGAAACAGTCTAATGAGGATGGGTACTACAGAGTGCAATGTTTATAGTATGATCTATTCAATGTCTGCCAGGTTTAGTAAATTTTTGGCCTCATTCTGCAGTGGTGCAGGGATTAATGCTTGGCTGTGATTGCTGGTTATATTCATGATGGACGGATGTATTTATGAACGAGTTCACATCCTCATGAAGAAGGTTTCAGATTGTGAACTCTTGCAAACTTGCTTGTCCCAATTTGCTTGTTAATGGGTTAATTTATTAATATATTTGTTTAAATGTGTATTTGATCAACGTATAGAAAGCCTAACCTATCAAACTCAAACAAGGAAGTCATCCTGGTTTGGGGACTGCCGCAGAAAAAGTGGACTGAGATCAATGTGATCAGATCAAAGCCATTTATTACAAAGCATCTACCCTTTTTATACTGTTTGCATCTACTTACAATAGCCTACTGTATCATAATTGGATACACATAAAATAGCTGTATTAATTCAATAGCTTGCTGTATTATAATTGGATACTTAGTGTATTATACTTGGATACATATACAATAAGTTGCTGTGTTAGTGGATACATAGTGGCTTGGAGTATTAAGATTGGATACATATACTATGAAGCACACATCAACTAGTTTCAATTTGATAACTTAAAGGTATGAGAACCTAGCCTTTAAAGCTTGCTAACAGTTCACTATTGTGTTTTAGCATATTCCAGTTTCTTCTCATCTTACTTACTTGTACTGTTACTTTTGTTTCTTTACCCAAGGCTTTCTTCATCTTCGGTAGGCACTTGCTAACTTGGGAACATGGCCATTCTTTGCTAAAAATCCATCCACGAGGGACTGTTGAAGGATAATTTATTTTGTAGCTCACATGAGGTTGTAGCCTTCCAGCATTCTGACAGCTGTGGCCTTTTGCTAACATAAGGTGGGTCTAGAGTCTGACCCTTGGAGATGAATTCTGTGTCTGTGTGGTCATGAATTTTTATGCCTAAATTCTCTAAGTATTCTGCACAGATGAACTAAAAGCATTAAACTATTAAAAAAAAAAAATAAAAAACAAACAAAACACAAACCCCTTAGCAATTATGCAGGAAATATCAATAAACAATAAATATTAGAATAGAAGAATAAATAAACAACTTTAGATGAGATTTGGGCCAGTTAACAACATTGTACAGCAGTGCAGTTGTATGAACAGATAATATTTGAGAGCTACATCCATAATAAACAATGCAGTCTGTCACATTTTAAATTGATGGATTTGCATTTATTTATCATTTTCTGTTGTTTGAGCAAGTTCATGATACAATATGTAAACATTACAAAATTTACTCAGATGGTATTAGATGTGTTGAAGTAAACAAATCCTGGTAATAATAGCAGGATGTTATGGATTTCTGATAACTTCTATAAATTTTGTTCAGTGTTGTGGAGCTCATTGCTGAAAACAAAATGGTGACTTTTTCTGTGAGAAGTTATTGCAACTTAGGACAAAATCCCTAGCTGTCCACTGTAGATAGTATCTGGTCAGGAAATCATAAGAAACTGGACATATTGCTGATAGGCATAAAGTAGTAGACTAAGTACACCTGAAGTCATGCTAACTTCCGGAGTACATCTTGTATTGATTTGTACCGACATACACATATGTATCAATGCTCTTCTTCAGAGACTCATAGGAACTAAGTCTGGAAGAGATATTTAACCTTTCCCAAATTTGTAATCAGGTTATAAGTCTTCATGTTCTTAACTATCCTTGCGATTAGAGAATTTCTCCCAACTCTATTTTATGCCTGTCAGTCGGTCTTGGTCAGAAAGGCTTTATCCCAATTAGTGAGGAAAGCCAGCTGGAAAGTAAAACAGACTCTCCTAAAGTACTTATTGCTATCAGGTATTAGAAAATATATTTTATTACATTGATAATGGCTTGGCTTTTTTGAAAGCACAGAGAAATCTCCACAAAGTACTGTGTCTGGATGTGGTACTTCATGAGCATGCAAACAGAAGACTGAGAAAGATGAAAAGAGATACAGTTTGTTGAAAGGATAAAATGGGGAAAAAAGACAATGAGTGGGTTTCTGGGAGGGTGAAGGGAAGATTGGCTGGTAAGATTATTCTGCTTGGACTTTTTCATTGAGCCCTCCAGAATCATGGAATCATAGAATGGTTAGGGTTGGAAAGGACTTTAAGATCATCTAGTTTCAGCCCCCATGCCATGGGCAGGCACACCTCAGCTAAACCATGTTTCCCAAGGCTCTATCAAACCTGACCTTGAACCCTGCCAGAGATGGAGCATTCAGGACTTTGGGCAACCTGTTCTAGTACCTTACCACCATCACAGGAAAGAACTCCTTCCTTATATCTAACTTGAAAAGAAGACAATCCCTTAAAAGCACAATTTTTCCTCTGTACGATACAAATGTTTAATATCTTAAAATAAGTTCTAATTTCACACTAATATCACATAGAAACTGAAAAAAAATAATTCATTGCAAAAGCTTAGAATCTCACAATGAGATAACCTGGTGGAGCTATAAGAGAAAGTTTCAGGTCCATCTTAGTTGGTCTAATGCAAACCAGACCTTTCCACTTGATGGTTCCTCCTCCTAGCAGCAGTCATTAGCAACAGTCCAGGTCTCACTGTTGCTGCAGAGCTGACCCACTCTTATAGGACCGTGGTCCTGCTCAGGCATCCATCTGAGATGTAGAAAAGTAACCTCCAGTGATGTGGTCTGATTTAGGGATATGGTTTTCTCTGTCTGCTGGGCGCTGTGCCGGTTGGACACATTTTAGAAAATCTCTACCCTTCTGTGTCTATCTTTTTTAAAGAAAATGAGGGTAAAATAAGTAGGACTAGAACAGAAATGGAAAGATCTGATTTATAAGGTGGCATAGAAATGCATCAATTCTTTTGAGATACAGAAAAATTTTGCAGATAAACATGCCAAAAGGGAACCATTCTTGCTTAAGTTTGGCTGTTTTGTATAAGTTTTAGTCTAAAAGTCACACATGATACTTTGAAGAAGGGAGCGGGGCTTGTGCCTCTGTAATGCAAAATAGAAGAAAGTTGTTCATCTTTACCCTCAGAAGAAGTATATTTTAATGATAGGCTGATTTTTCTGCATATTATGTAATGTCCCATTTTTCAAGAATTAGAAATGGCAAAATGCTGTTAAGTGAGACATTGAAATATTTCTTTTCAGAGAACAAAAAGGCAAAACAAAAAAAAAAGACAATTCAGTAATTATTATGCTTCATATTTAAAATTATCACTTTAAGGTGATCAGTTATCTTTGGAAATTGAAGTGTATAGAGGAGTCATGATTATTAGTATGTTTATTATTAAGCACAATATGGTGATATTTAATTGGTGTGCACTGATGGTTGTGCTATAATACACAAATGCTTGTTTTCTGCCTGGGAAGGTAGAAGTCTGGAGCGGGAAATCTGAACAGTAATTTAAATAATTTATCCAAATGAGCCCAGTGGGCTGCTGGCAAGCTGAAGGAGCTGAGATTCCCATGGGAGACTGTGTATTCATGGGCATAAGGGACACGGTGTTCCCTAAACCCCAGCAAGCTGTATGTCTCCTCATATAATGTCTTTGCATCAGAAGATGGCAGCAAAATCTTATGAATTGTAATATTTGCTATCCTGTGAACATTTCCATTGTTAGGATACCACGGATGCTGTTAGGGGTCCTATGCAGACAGCTTTGACTTGATGTCCTTCTTCAGCCACTTCAGACAAAGCTTTATTAGATGCATCAAATGCAGTAGGCTGAATCCACTCCCTTTTTTCATTTAACAGGACAGCTGTCATAAAGATGCTTTAACAAGGTCTTTCTTCATACTGCCTAGCAAAAGGAGACTCCATAAATGTCCTTAACCCAGCTGGGACCATGTGGAAGCTGTGCTGCACTGCAGTGCTGATGGGCTCATCTCACTCACCTGCGGGAGGTTGTGCAGCTGGGAGGGCCCCACTCCAGAGACTCTGGCCACAGCCATCCACCTGGTCAGGGGAGCTCCATCCTTGTGGCATCATGAAGCTGATGTCTTTGGACAAGTGGATGAAGGTTTGATTCATGCTTCTATCCTTTGGCCGGATCAGCCATGCTTTGGATGCTCCATCTCTGGTGGTATCACTCAGGGTGGACCATTTCTTGGCTAGTTTATCCAAGTGTGGGTTTATGGATGGCCACCTGTGTGTGTCTGGCTATTCATGCCAGGTTTCTATATGCCACATTTGCTCTGGCCTCTGTTTTTTAGCCATCACTCTTTATTTTAGTCAAATACTTAACATTGTAGTTTTGCATTTTTGTGTATTTTTTCTCAAGGTAAAGTATTTTAATGTTGCAAGGGTGCTACTGTTGTGATGTTGGTTCAGCTGGAGCATTCACTAATTGTTTTAATCTATTCTTGGCCTATAGTTGCTTTTTGGGAGCTGAGTGTCTATGTTAGAACTAAGATTTTCCTAGAGGGATTTGGTTGCATACTGATGTGCATCTTTCTATAGAAAGAGCATAACCAAAGGCACCATTCATTTCTTGTCATACTGGCAACACCACTGCACAGCTCTTATGTCTGCTGGTTCTACACAAAGATGACAGATGTTGACTTTTTCAGTCTTTTAATAGGAATTGATATTTGTGTACGTAAGTGCTGACATCTTAAAACTAATTGCAGGTATTGCATGACGGGAACTGTGATTTGATCCCAAAATTACATTCTTTTTTTTTTTAAAAAAAAACAAACAAACAAAAAAACAAACCATAAGGCTTTTAGATTAACTTCAAAAATAGGCATTGCATTTTTATATGGCATTGTGGGTATTTTCTCTCTAAAGAATTGTCTGTAATATATGATCTGTAATTAGAACCCAATTTAATAATTACATGTCCTGCAAAGAAATGTTTCTTGAGAAGGGCTTTGTTCTTCTGCAGCTGCTGGAAGCACAAAGATATGGATTGTAAGAAATAGTTCTGATGAAAATGAACTTCTGAGGGCAAAGTATCTTCAGAAGGGATCAGAATTGCTGAATGATGAGTGTAGTATAGGATACGGACTTTGCCGTAACATATATGGTATGTAGAGATGTACATCTATCTCATACGCATGCATAGTAGGAATCACTCTGGATGAACAGGGATTAATTTTTGTGACTGCTTAATGACATTTATATATGAAATTTAGCAAGTCAAAGACTGTACGGCTTGTCTTTAGGCAATGACATCACAAAAAAGCTAAACTAAAAATTCTGAAACAGGTATTCTAAGGTTTCTTACCTATGTTTAAAAGGAAAGAGGAAAACCTTTATCAACTGTATTATTAACTTAATGCTAATTCAGAATAATTTTAGCCTTAAACATGAATAATTTCAGACTGACCTGATGACAGATTAAAAATCACTCCAAAACTATGAAGTTCAGATAAAGGACCATATACTCATTTCATTAACTTCTTCTTCCAGGCAATATTGTACTTAAGAAATTACTTAATTTGTTGAAATTCATGGCAAAGGCTTTTTGGAAAACTGCCTGCACTAGGAGATACATATAATACAGACACATATTTTTAGCTTGCGGGATGTGGTGGTGTATGAATTGATCATATAAAAAAGGCATATTTCTTGGTAAGATCTTCAGAGAATGTTGTGAAGTTTTAAATTTATGGAAATGGACGATAAGTGTGCTGCAGGCTAGATTAAGTGTCTCCACACATGCTTTTTTACCGCCACCACGTTATAGCATTGATAAAAGTTGAATGAGGGATGTCATTGGACCCAGATGGTTAATAAAGACCAAATAATTTACTTTAGAAAACTGAGATTTTCTTTTTTCCTTCCTTCCTTCCTTCCTTCCTTCCTTCCTTCCTTCCTTCCTTCCTTCCTTCCTTCCTTCCTTCCTTCCTTCCTTCCTTCCTTCCTTCCTTCCTTCCTTCCTTCCTTCCTTCCTTCCTTCCTTCCTTCCTTCCTTCCTTCCTTCCTTCCTTCCTTCCTTCCTTCCTTCCTTCCTTCCTTCCTTCCTTCCTTCCTTCCTTCCTTCCTTCCTTCCTTCCTTCCTTCCTTCCTTCCTTCCTTCCTTCCTTCCTTCCTTCCTTCCTTCCTTCCTTCCTTCCTTCCTTCCTTCCTTCCTTCCTTCCTTCCTTCCTTCCTTCCTTCCTTCCTTCCTTCCTTCCTTCCTTCCTTCCTTCCTTCCTTCCTTCCTTCCTTCCTTCCTTCCTTCCTTCCTTCCTTCCTTCCTTCCTTCCTTCCTTCCTTCCTTCCTTCCTTCCTTCCTTCCTTCCTTCCTTCCTTCCTTCCTTCCTTCCTTCCTTCCTTCCTTCCTTCCTTCCTTCCTTCCTTCCTTCCTTCCTTCCTTCCTTCCTTCCTTCCTTCCTTCCTTCCTTCCTTCCTTCCTTCCTTCCTTCCTTCCTTCCTTCCTTCCTTCCTTCCTTCCTTCCTTCCTTCCTTCCTTCCTTCCTTCCTTCCTTCCTTCCTTCCTTCCTTCCTTCCTTCCTTCCTTCCTTCCTTCCTTCCTTCCTTCCTTCCTTCCTTCCTTCCTTCCTTCCTTCCTTCCTTCCTTCCTTCCTTCCTTCCTTCCTTCCTTCCTTCCTTCCTTCCTTCTCTTTCTTCTCTTCTTTTTTCTCAATAGTAATTGATTTCTTCTGTGAAAAAGTTCTTAGTGCCATTCATAATTTCTACCAAGATGCCTTAGTACAGCAGGTCACTGTGTTGGTTCTCAGAGCTGCAGAAGGTATGGTCAGAGATGGACCAAGTGGTGATGGGTGGCAGAGCTCAATGCAGATGTTGGCAGCTGCAGAGCACAGTAGGACATGTCTCCGTGTGTGCCAGGATAAGAAAGCAGTTTAACAGTGGATCAGCAACTATGCAGAGACAAGTGCACTGAAAGTTCTCTTTAAGGACTAGTGCTTAAATGTGATTTGAAATATTAAAGCAACCTCATTTTCAAGTAGCAGGACATTCTTGTGTAAAGCCATATGTTGTACTTGCTGGGGAGAAGAGGCTCAGTCTGGTTTTCCCAGAATATGACAGTGTTGAGAAGACTGACCTCCAGTACTTAGGCAAGTTCAGGTCTCAGCAGTTTACACCTCTCCTCTGTCCTTTCTTTAGCTTTTGCAAAAGTAGGTGTATAGAGAGGGCAATCAAGTTTGTTTCTTTGCATTGTATCTTGTGCTGAGGAGTCAAACCCCATAGATATTTAGGCTGCTGCTCTTCCTTCTCCTAGACTTCAAAAGATCAAAATTGAATTTGCTTTAAGTAAAAAGCAACAGCCAGCCTGGTAAGGTAGATGTTACTGTGTGTTTCATTTAATGACTGATATGTTTGATCAGAATCTCTTTGGCATGGGAATGGATTATTTGGCTTCTTTTTGGACACCTGTCTATAGGGACTGTGGGCTCATGGTACGATGTCAGTCTAAGTCTTTCTGCAGTGATTCTTTCAATTGCAGAGGTAGACCCAGCACACCAAGACCTCTGGGGGCTGTTCCTGCTGTTTTTCAGGACTAGGGACTGAATGAGCATGTGTTATGTCCATCAGTGCAGGAATATCACTTGCAGCACTTGGGGCTTTGGCAGAAAGGAGATGGCTGGTGTCTGTTGTGGCTTTACTGAGGCATCAGCAATGTCTTCTGCAAGTCTGTGCTCTGAGAACTGGCTGTAGCATTTGGTGGTAATGATGGTATAGCTATAACCTCAGCCAGCACTTCCTTGTTCAAATGAAGTGACTGTTTTAAGTAACTTGCATTTCTAGCTGTAGTCCATCATCTCCAGTCAGTTTTTTGAAGTAGGCTTGGTTTAGTGGAGCCATCTTTTGAAAACTACAAGCTATTATAAAACCCCAGATGGAGATGCAGGTAGGTTGTGATGACAGGAATATTTGTCATATCAAGTACCTGCACATCTGGTATGCTGGGACATTTTGATAGCATACCAGGAAAATCCCAAGAAGCCCAGTGTTAGGAGGAGATGTCTGCTCCCTGCTGACAGCCAAATTGCAGATTGTCATGGCTAATTTTATATTCAAAGTATCTCTAACATTGCATTTCCACATAAAAAAATTACTGTCTTTGCCCTAGGAACATTATAAAGTGGCCTGAAACTATATTGAGTAGTCTAGGTATTATTTTATACCTCTCACTGAACAAAGAGAGTGAGGATATCCCCAGATAGAGGATGAATATGAAATAGTACAACAGAGTACAGAGTATTTTGGTCTTGTGTGAGGATTGATGGATTTGGGCAATATGTTTTTTGTTGGTTTGTTTTATTTTTTTTTTCTCCCCTGCAACCAAGATCTATTCAAGATCCTCACATTCAGTAACCCACTGTCCAAAATTGAGCTGCTTTATGTACCTTGCACTAATTTCCATATTTTACCCTACTGTTTTTAAAGCAAATTAAAAACTAGTCACTTTGGAAATTGTAACACACAGAGGCTGGGAAACTAACAGACAAACATTCCAGTGGTTTTTCTGTTTAAAATATTTGATATTATTATAATTTATGAAGAATCAGGATAATTTTTAAATAGCAACATATGACAATTACTACTGAAAATGTTTCTAAGTTACTTCTGGCTTGATTATGTCATTGCTGTAAGTGTTATTAAAACAATGTGAAATTCCTCTGGAATTGAACTATTTGTTTGTTTCTACTGGGTAATTTTCTGAAGCATAAGAGATCTATTCAATTAATCATGCCATATTTAAAGGGCAGCATTTGCATTGGTATGACCAATGAATTGTAACTAACAATTTACTTTTTATAGCTGAAAGGGTAAGAGAACATACAGTATTTGTAAATGATCCATAAACATCTCTCTTATACAAATCACAGCTGTACATTTAAAATTTCCATTTAGGATAATGATGAAAAAAACCTCTCAAAACCAAAAAGCCAACCAGCCAAAAAATATCTTGATTCAGACCCCTGGAAAACTCATGAACTCACTTGTTCACATTGGTGAGGAATTTCAGGATGTGGAGTGGCTGTTTCATGGTGCTTGATTTGGTTTTAAGTAATTCAGCACAGATGTCTGTTAGGTTAATCTGGAGTTATTTTAACGTTTAAAAGAATACATCTGGGGAAGTTTTTGTAGACTTTTCCTAAAGAAAAAGTAGCCATGTGAGAATTGATAGCTAGCAATATCCACACAAATTATATCTAGATAAATCTCACATAATGTAATGGGCTCAGGCCATGAAATGCTTAAATTCTAATATAAATTCAGAGGTTATCAGTAATTATTCTGTTTCTTTTTGTGAGCTGGTGTGACAGTGTCATAAGAGATGTACTGTGCCCAATATTCCTTTCAGTGACTCACTTCTGGCCTTCAGGAAAGCATTTAATACATCCATGGTTTACCTGAAAGAGGGGACAGTGTTGCTTTTCTCCATGATATAGCTGGTTCCAGACTTGGTGAATTAATGTCTGAAAGATGGTTTGTGTTCCTAAAATAAAACATGGCTTGGATGATTCAGTATTTGCCAGGGAAAATCATACTTTGCTAGCAGCTAATGCAAAAGGAGTCTGAGCTACTGCAGTCACCTTCTGTTAAATGTAGAGAAATCCCAAGCTTCATAAAATTTGAAGGGGTAATTGATTATATCTGAGTAAACGTTAGAATTGAAGGAGGATTGCAGTTGGCATTTTTTTTATGTTAGAGACAGACTATACATCTGAAACTTACTGTAGTATCACCTTTGGGAGGTTGTGATAAATTATGATTTTTTAGCAGCAAATCTCTGCATATCATACATTATTGGTTGGAGAAGTGCTGTATTTGCCCTGCATTTCCCCTTGGTGTGCACAGCTGGCTGGACTGTCTCTCCAAAGGCAGCTCCTGTCTGCCCTGAGCCTTCCTCATACCCTGTGGAGGTGACACTGACTCTGGTGAAGATCCATGAGGGTCTTGAGGGAATTCAGATGCAGAGTCAAGGAATTCACACTGAGATGGAAAGAGTGATGGTGGGAGGTGGAGAGATGTTGACAAGTGTGCCAATGAGAGGATTAGTAGCGCAGAGCCGTTAATCCTCCTGCTCCTGCTTGATTGCCTTTGGCAGAAAATAAGACTGGGTAGACTTCAAATAAATCAAGCAGTTGGCTGTCTCCTGGCTGACTACTTCTGTAGATATGTGGCATCAATGAAGCTCTTGCCTCCACTGCCTCCTAAGGCGTTGAAGCAGTGGTCTTCTGTGACTTCCTAAATCAGTGATGTACAGTTTGCCCTACTGCCTAAAACAACATCTAGAATCTAGGTTTGTAGTTCCTGCTTTTTTTCCCCCTGTTGTTTGTTTTGTTTTGCTTTGTTATGTTTTGTTCTTTTTTTGTTCCATGCACCTCATGGGGAAAGTGAGGCTCAATTGTGGTATGACCAGCTTTCCTTGGGCATGTGAGGTAATCTTGGTGCAGTTTTGCCAGTTTAATTACCTCAACTAGATACTGATAGTGCCAAAAGCAGCCCCCTCTCAATTCTCCTCATTAAAAAAAAAGAGCAAAGCAAAAATGGCAAAACCAACAACAACAAAAAACCACAAAAAAAACCAAAGAAAAACCCAAACAAAAAACTCCACCCCAAACCCAAAACAATAATAATAATGAAAAAGCCCAACCAAAAAAGCCACCACCACCAAAAATCCAAAACCAATAACAACAACGACAACAAAAACTCCTCCTCCACCACAAAAAAAAAAAAAAAGATAACCAGGACAAATTTTTCTGTGACCAGCCTCCAGAAGAGTTAAAGAGCAGAACTTTAAAAAAGAGAACACATGGAGACTAATAAAACCATGGCTTTGGTAAGTGAGGGAGAAACCCATATATGCATAGCATTTTGTGTGTTGTCTGATGGGTGTTTCAGGCACACTTTATCATGCTCTCAAAGATGCATCAGGTTTAGCTAAATCTACAAACTGACCTGCAGCCTTGCTCTTCTTGCGTTAAAATCTACTCGTGTGCATAAAGGCAGCATTTCTACCAGTTCTAGAAATGGTCACTAAATTCCATGTTCTCACTGGTTTTCTTCTCCAACAGTACATGGTAGATATTATTAATTTTATATTTCTCCTGCAGTTTTTGTCATTCTAAGTAACCTCCTAATTTCTGAGACAGTAAATCCTTCTTTTACCATACACTGAAAATGTAGCATTTCATGAATATGGATTTACAAATCTAATTAATCTCCTAACACCAAATGTTTTGGAAGATATAAAATAGCCAAGTACCTGATTTTTTCCAAAGTGGAGGAACAATAAAATTAAGTTAATGTGGCATTCAGATTTCTTTTCATAACCTTATTCAAATTTGTAAGTGTGCTCAGAATACAAATGTGATGTTATGACTCTAAAGAGGGGATGTGATATGTTGGCCTTTTTTAATATCACATGATTTATGTGACCGTAACAGCTTTCATTACAAATGGAGCGGATGTGCAGTACTGATGTTGCAGAAGAGGGGACAGGAATAAAGAAGCAACTTCCACATGATGGCTAAAAGCAGAAACGAGCTCAAAGCCACTCAGTAATAGTTACTGTTAGCACGTAATGTCTATCTGATAATTGAATTTTCCCTGATATTCACAGCCAATCTGTAAGTTGTAGTGCCAATCCCTTCTTCCCCAACATGACACCAAGGTCTGTTTCCATTAAAGACACTATACAATTTGATTTTCAGATGTTCATCTCAACATTCTTAGAGAACTACAGTATTTTTTTTATAATACCTTGAAAAGGAATATTGCAGTTTTTAAGGAAATAAGTTAAAACTAAGAGATAGGGTCAAAAGGTGCTGAATACCACTTTCCAAAAGTGCTGGCTGGTTTCATTTGCAGTTTATCTCAGCTAGCTTTTCCCAGATTCAGAGCAAATCAGCAATGCTCTCACAGTCAGGAACTAAATGGCTGATAAAGTCGAAACTTCTCATAGGAAATTCCTGCAATGTGTTAACCAAGCAAATAAACTCCCCTTGTCTGTTTCAATAAAATATATATTAAAAAAAAACCCACCCCAAACTAGAACATATTAAATCCCTGCCTTGGGACAATGGCAACCATCTGATTTCAAGTAACCTATGTTCACAGTCTTCCATGACAGTGCAGTACTTGAGGAGCAAAATTTTTTATTATTTGTTTGGTATGATAAAACTAAAATTAAATATATTGAAGTTTATATATGGAAGAGGACTGTATTTTTGCACAGACAGGTTTTTGGTTTTCTTTTTTTTTTTTTTTTTTTTTTTTTTTTTTTTTTTTTTTTTTTTTTTTTCCCCTTTTTTTTTTTTT
>NDXB01017696.1:0-15428 GCA_002631895.1 Agapornis roseicollis
GGACTTGTGCACATTCAGGTTCTTAAGATGGTCTCGAACCAGATCCTCTCCTACAGTGGGCCTGTTGATGTAGGAGTCACGGACAGCACTTAGACGATCAATGTGATCAAGTGAATGCCCTCTTTATTCTAAACACCGATTGCTTTTTTAGGGTTTAAGTGCTTATTCTTACTTTATCAGCAACTTTTACAACATCTGATTGGTCAGTTTCAGAGATGCTACTAAATCTAGGTAGTACTTTCCACCTAACTGCAACATCTTGACCATCTGGTGTTTTCATCCTGTGTTACACCATCTTCCAGTGTAACTTTCACATTTTACATCTCCTTACTTGTCCTAAACTGATCCAAGGGTGCTTTTGCAAGAGCCAAGGCCTGCTCTTGTCAAGGGCCTAAATAATGTCAAGCATAAATGCCTACTTATGTCAAGGAAAGCCTAACTTATGTCAAACAACTAAAAGGGTCATTACTGCTCAACCCAATATGAGGCAACACATGGGCCCAAGGTTTTCATTCTCATGGTCCCTGCATCTGCCTTCCAAGACTTGGGTGGTATGGTCAGAGCCTTTCCAAGTGAAAACTGAGGCAGAGAAGTCATTCAGAACCTCAGCCTTTTCCAAATCCAGGGTATCCAGTTCACTCGATACCTTCTGGAGAGGGCCCACATTGTCCCTAGTCTGTCTTTTATTCGCAATGTACCTACAGAATACCTTCCTGTTATCTTTCACACCCCTAGCAAAGTTTATTTCTAACTGGGCCTTAGCTTTTGTCACCTGGTCCCTAGCTTCACGGACAACATCCCTGTACTCTTCCCAGGCCACCTGTTCTTGCTTTCACCTTTTATAAGCCCTTTCTTCCACTTTTTATAAGCCTTTTTTTTTCCCTCGAAGTTTTCTTAGCAGCTCCTTATCCATCCAAGGAAGCGCCTTGGCCCTCCTGCTGCACTTCCTTCAAGTTGGCATGCAACACTCCTGACATTGTAGCAGGTGATCCTTGAATATCAACCATGGCTGCCCTACAGTATCACATTTCCAACGAGACCTTCCCTGTTGGTAAGCATGAGGTCAAGCATGGCACCTCTCCTTGTTGGCTCCTGTATTACTTCCAGAAGGAAGTTGTCTTCTCCACAATTGAGGAACCTCCTGGATTGCTTGTGCCAGGCTGTCCTGTCCCTCCAACAGATATCAGGGTGGTTGAACTCTCCCATGAGGACAAGGGCCTGTGAGCCTGATGCTGTTCCTATCTCTCTGTAGAGTGCTTCATCCAACAGAGTCCTCTTGATCAGGCGGTCTGTAACAGATCCCCACAGTAACGTTTACCATTGCTGTTCTTCCTTTAATACTGACCCACAGACTCTCTGTTAACTGATCACCTGTCTCCAGAGAGAGTTCCATACTCTCCAGTGTATTCCTAACATAAATAGCAACTCCTGCTCCCCGCCTGCCAGTCCTGTCTTTTCTAAAGAGCCTGTAACCTTCCATTCCAACACTCCAGTCATAGGAGCCATCCCACCATGTTTCTGTGATGCCTATTATATCACCTCCATAGATGTGCACACATCTCTAATTCCTCTTGCTTGTTCCCCATGCTACGGGCATCTGTATAGATGCATCTGAGTAGAGTTCTAGATGAAGGTGGCTCATTGGCTGGAGTGGCTGGAATATCTCTATATTGCTCCAAGCATTTATTATAGGTGCTGGCAACTGACTGGGAGTGTTGGGATGGAAAAATGTCCCCTTCCCCCAACACATCTAGTTTAAAGCTTTCTTGACCAGCCTTGCAAGCCTCCTACCAAAACTGCCCTTCCTGTTTGTTGTCAGACCAGCTCCACCAGCCCCCAATAGACCTGGCCTGCTAAATTGAGTCCCATGTGTTCTACACACCCAAACCCCTGACTATGGCACTACCATTCTAACCATTTATTAACCTGGCCAATCCTCCCAGCCTTTTTAAAGTCATCCCCNCTAAATTGAGTGTGTTCTACACACCCAAACCCCTGACTATGGCACTACCATTCTAACCATTTATTAACCTGGCCAATCCTCCCAGCCTTTTTAAAGTCATCCCCTTTATCCTGGAGAATTGATGAAAAGGCAATCTGAGCTCCAGAACCCCCAACCACCTCTCCCAGGGCTCTGTAGTCCTTCTTTATGTTCTCTGGGCTACTGGTATCTATATCACTAGCATCCACATGGATCACTAGAAGTGGGCAACAGTCAGTGGGACTTACTAAAGCAGGAAGCCTCTCTGCAGCATCCCTGATCCATGCCCCTGGTAGGCAACACACCTCCCCTGAGACTGGGTCAGGCCAACAGATTGGTGCCTCTGTGCCTTTCAAAGTAGAGTCCCTCACTACTACAACCTGCTGCTGTTTCCTGGCAGCACCATCTTCTTTACCAGTGCATCAGCCCGTTGGTCATGGTGAGAGCATGTTTCCTCATTAGCCTCCTGCACAACTGCAAAAAGGTTCTGGGTGGGAACATCAGATTTAGGAGGAAGCCCCTTGCTTTTAACTGTCCTCTTCATCCTTTTATTCTATTTTTGTTTTTGTTTTTGCTTTTTGTTAGTTTGGTTTTTTTGTTACTATTTCCCAGCTCCTTGGGTTAGCGACCTCCTCCTTTCCTCCATGAGCTACAGTGGACACTTGAGGTTCCTGCACAGTTTGGGCCTGGAGCAAGCAGTGCTGCTTCCTCTCACCTTCCCTGACACCTTTCAGCCTATTGACAGCGTCCCGCAGCTCTGCCCCTGCTGCAGCAGGACCTCCACAAGGGAGCACCGGGTGCAGCCCTGCCCATTCTGCCCTGCAGCTTCCCCTCAGCAGACCAGTGCAGGCACTCTCTACACCCCGACCTCTGCACTGCAGCCTCCCCTCCCATCAGCTCTGCCTAGGTGTCTGCGCTGGCCACCGCCGGGGCAGCCAGAGCAGAGCTCCCAGACCGGGCCCTGCTCATACGGCCAGTGCTCAGCACCCCGCTCGAACTGACTCGCCCCTGATCACTCGCGCTCCCTGGGCAGGTTTTTACCCGCTCAGGGCTGGTGCCGCCCCCCCCGGCTCTGCCCCCTGTGAGTTCCTGCTCCCGCCAGCGAAGCTGCCGGCTCCAGACCAGTCCAGTCGGGGACTCGAGGCTCCCTCGGTGGGTGTCGCCGCTCTGAGGTGAGGCTCCTGGGCGCTGAGCTTCCCCCGCTCCGGTGTTGAAGGCGGCCTCTCTCGAGATGCTCACCTCAGCAATTCAATAGTAGTTCACAAGTAATCTCTGAATTCTCCATTTTTAGAAAATGATTTTGCTTTAATGCAGTAGTGAAGTCAGTGTTCTAAGGAAGTGTGGATTTCACACAGCTGCAGGTTCTGGAATAATTGACAGAGCTGAAGACATCATTTGTTCTGAAGTTAGTAGTGAAGTCTCAGTAAGTGCTCTTCAACAGTTGTGGAGATGACACATACCTCAAATCTGGTTGCCTGCAAGCACTTCTTATTTACTGAAAATGGCAGTTGCAAATTTTGGCCAGTAGTTCTTCTAAAGGAATAAAAAGAAATAGATTTGGAGAAATCTGAATTTTTGACATTTTTCATAGTAAGGGCTCTTCCTTTTTGATTAATAGGCAGCTATTCAGAAAAATGTGGAAAATTATTATACAGAGTTGTGGAAAAAATGCTCTTTTCTGCCATTCCTCCCCCTTTTAATAAATAATTGGAATGCAGCAATCTTCTGAAGGTGAACAAAATAAAAATGTGTTTGTTATTCAATTCACACAGCTAAAAAAAAAAATAAATACTCTAAATCCTTTGGCCATCTGGTTCTAATGCAATCACTGTTATTTCATATTCTGCTTAAAAAATCTCTGTGTTAATATTCACTCTATATTCTCACTCTCCTGACCAGTTTCAGTCATCACATTAGTTAGATGGTGACATTTTGTGGTACGAAAGAGTAAGGGTATAACTTGGGGTGATTAAAATAATGGATGTCTCAGAGCATGCTCTGTCTTCTAGTTCTTCTTTGTTGGAACACAGCTCTTTCCTTGCTGCTAGTGATAATATTACTCATGAAGTGGGAATGTGTTTAAAATACAAAACAATGTGCTTGAAAAATTCAGATCACTAGGGAAATACCTAGACTGTAACCCAGTGAAGTATGTTGCACAGGTTTATTTGTGTACTCTGATTTTTACCTCCTCCTGAATATCTCTGTAATAACTGTCTTTTGTGAAGATCCCCCAAATGTCAGAATGAAAGGTGAAGGAAATAAGATAATTTAACTGACTTTCTGACCAAGAATTTTACTGATAAATATAGTATGTTCAGTCAGATTTACAAAACAATAGGCATATTCCTAAGTGAGTCATCTACTGTCAAGGTCTAAATAAAATCATACATCAAATGTGTTTGTTTAGTAGTTACTGTTCCCAACAGAATATGACCAGAACCCCTTACTGCAACCAAAGCTTGTTAACAGCTGTCAGTATTCTGAATTATATATATATATAATTGCTAGCAGAAACTGCTCATACAGGAAGTGAAATTAGTTTATGAAAATATTGGATATAGCAATAAATGCAACCTGATTAAATGAACTGATATTGACAGAAGAATGATGAATAAATACATTGCTAAATTGATCTAACGGTTTTGAGTCTGTATTTATTTTAACCTTATGAATGAAGGAGGTTAAAATAATCCTGAGTTTATACAGGGTTGTTTTTTTTTTGTTTGTTTGTTTTTTGTTTTTTGTTTTTGTGTTGTGTTTTGTTTGTTTGTTTTTTTCCATAATAGCTAAATTAGTGGGGAACTGATTTCCATGAAGTCTCAATAAAAGACTCACCCTTAAGTCTCATATAGGTGAATAACAAATCCTTAGTCACTGCATGTGATGATTTTCAAACTAAGACAATCGATACTCCAAAATAATTGAATTTACTTGTGTCTCTTCCCAGGAGATGTATCAAGGATTGTCTGAAGTAAGCAGCACTGTGAATCTGCCATGTATGTACTGACCATGTCGAGCATTGATATTTACTGAAATTACATTTATATTAGCAGTCTTAAAACATTTTAAATTTGATTTTCACTTTAGCATGCTTTTACTTTGTTTGTCTCTTATCTATCCAGATGTGTGGGATCCAGAGAGCGGAAGGCTGAGTTAAAAATACATTGATCTTGCAGTTTACAGTTTATCAGAAGTAGCAGAGCAGTAACAGAGAGCGTAGCTGGGAGGGAAAGTGTTTAGACCATAGGGAATAGTCTGAAGAAGAAGGGGAAGATGGAGAAAAAGAAAAAAAACAGTTGACCTCTGTAGGTCATGTCACATCTAAGAAGTAAACCCTACTTTTAAAAAGGAAAAAAAGTGCAAAGAATCCAGCCCAAGCAAACAAAATAATACTTCCCTGGAGCCTGCCGTAGTATGTTGTCAAAAACTAGAGTTCAAAGGTAATCTCAGAGTATTTAATTCAGGCATCAGATTTTAGAGTTATTTACCAAAATAACAAAAATCCTCAAGCAGTTGTGAAGCAAAAATCTTATGTGTTCACCATTAAAACATTCTAAGTTCTGCTGAAATGAACATTTGCTATTTGGTTATTAATAAATGTTAACTTCACAAGATGAAAAGTTGTAATAGGACCTAAACACAGATCACTAAAAAAATTTTTAGTTCAAGAACTCTCAAACTTTTTAGTTTTTTTACAACTAGATTGAGCTCTGAATTTGAAAATGTAATTAAATTCTCTGCATCGTTTTGGGACAGTACATCTTCACTGAAGTGGATGAGGCCAGACCTCTCAGAACTTGGAAAGTTTTTCTGAGTGCATATAGGACTGGACATTTACCCCACAGGGAAATGAACTGAACATTTGAAAATGGCCACTAGCATTTTAGTTATGTGAATTCTAATCCTCTGTTTGAAGTTTCTTAAATTTAGACATGCTGAAAATCAGATTTGTCAACTACATTATTTTCCTGGTTAAGTCGTCTTTTATGAATGTTTGGTAAAAATATATTACAGAGGTAAAATAAAGAAAAAAAATAGAAAAAAGAAAAAAGCTGACTACTGTCTTTACCTCAAATATACCTGTCTGCTTTGCAGTTTCTTAATGCTAATATTAAATGCACAAGGGAAATAGCAGAAAAGGCTCTGTTGCAATCTTTAGCTGTAGTGACATGATATGTTACTACTGTAGGTTCAAGAAAAGCAGATTTCAAAGATACATCACTCCTGCATTTGCGAGATGAGTGTCCTATACTGCCTAATTGAATAAAATTTGGACTTGTATGCATCCAACCAATAGACAAATTTGGAAGTCTGATCCACACTCATTCCTGTCTAAATTAAAGCAATTGTGCCTGTCATCTTGTCAGCAATTTTTTTTTTTTTAATGATTCAATAAATACTAAAATATTTCAAAGAGCATTTGAAAATTTATTTAGCAGGAGTAGATGGAGATGAAGGTAAGATGAAGTAGTGGTGTCTTTTCCTGTTGCATGCTCTAGAAAGGGATTTTCTGAATATTTACAATAACTGCATGAAGATTAAAAAAACAATGCTTTTTTTCTCCAATGATTAAATATAATGAGCAATACTCAAAAACATTGCCTTTTGAGGAAATGTTATGCAAAAGTTGCAGGTTCTTCATACAGGGGGACTAAGAAAATCAAGAAACGATGATTTGATATGTACTAGAATAGAGAAAAACAGAGGATCCTGGGGCTTTGGGAATCTGTTGGATTTGCTAACATAGGGGAAGAGAATTTGTAGAATTCCAAAGGGGTGTTAAGGAAGAGGCTGACCTCTTGATGAAGGCTGGTGGTGAAGAAGGAGGGAGATCTCTGACAACAGAGAAGGAAATATATTGACAAACTATGTGGAATGGCACTTTAGCTGAAGCTAAAGTAATCACTTCATCTAAGAAAAAGACAACTAATATTTTTAAGATTGGTGAGCCATTAGAGTCAGAGCTTAGTTTGATTTGACATTGGGTTTTTCATTAATACCAGTGGGATGCAGANGAGAAGGAAATATATTGACAAACTATGTGGAATGGCACTTTAGCTGAAGCTAAAGTAATCACTTCATCTAAGAAAAAGACAACTAATATTTTTAAGATTGGTGAGCCATTAGAGTCAGAGCTTAGTTTGATTTGACATTGGGTTTTTCATTAATACCAGTGGGATGCAGAGAGATGGAGGTGATGAAGGTAAGGCAAATTTTGCGTGATCACTAAACAGTGTTGTTATTTGATTGTTATTCAGTGACTTGAAAATGAAAAATAGACTGTTGAGACAGTTTCTGCATTATCTTTTAGTTTTATTTTCTTACCCATCTTTCAGCTTTATGTTTTTTTTTTTTTTTTTTTACTTTCATTTTTTTCAAAGCAGCAACTTCTCATCCCATAAAATCATGAATGAATATNGACTGTTGAGACAGTTTCTGCATTATCTTTTAGTTTTATTTTCTTACCCATCTTTCAGCTTTATGGTTTTTTTTTTTCTTTCTACATTCATGTTTTTCAAAGCAGCAACTTCTCATCCCATAAAATCATGAATGAATATACATAATGTCATCATTTGTTTTGGTATTAACTCTAATATTAGAGAGACATAAAGAGAGGCATAACATTTACCCGGATGCTTTTAAAATCCAGGACATTATTTGCAGGTGTAAATAATACAGAGAAAAGACATAACTCTCTCTGATACAAGCTTGTATGTAGCTTGTATTTGTAGTACAGCATTTGTTCTGGAATGAATTTCACATTCTTAACAACAACAACAAAAAAACCCAAAACAAAAAAAGCCCAAAAAATACCCCCTAGCTCCCCAAACTAAACCAAAACACTCCCCGCCCTCCCCAACCCTATATAGCATTGAGTCAGATTAATGCCCACAGGTCTAGTAAAGCAATTAGATTATGTGAATATTCAGTAATGCTCTTCAAATGTTTACCTTCTTTCAGGAATATTTGCTGAAGTGGAAGCAAATACTTGTCTGTGTAAAAGTACTGTGGATCAAGCATCAGTGAAGAGCTAGAAAAATTGAATTTGAAGAACTGAAGAAACAGTGTAACACAAAGGGAACATCCACCAAAAAACTCTGACTGTGAATGAGGTAAGTTACCATTTAAACTTGACTTCAGTTGACTGTCACTTTGGAGCAAGGTCTGGGCCTATAGAGTACAAAACCAGAGGTATTACATCTAAGGGGCTACACAAGAACTAAGATACCAAATACAGGAAAACATATATTGCCCCAAAGGCAACATTATTCAGTATTAGAAAGACATCTATACCTCTTGAATGTCCCCAGACTGTAGAAAGGATGTAATATAAAGCTGAAATCAGTGGCTTAAGCTCAGTGTCACTAATTACTGTATAGAAATGAGCGAACAAAAAATGAGAATTACAACACATATTTATCTGGCTTCAAACTTTTATGTGAATGTTATCAGAATTTGTTTTATGGGTGTGGCTGCTTACTTGGTGATCAACGAAGTCGAGTACATCTCTACAAGAATAATTTGGTGCAAATCTAATGTGGTTTATGCATGCATTGATCATCAGTTACTCTGCTACCAGTGGAATAACACACACGTAACCTTAGGACTCAGAAAAGACAGACCAAGTAAATACTTGCTTTCCAGGACATAGTAGAAGTTAGCTATCTTTTCAAGTTTTCCTGAGCATTGATGAGCAGCTAAATAGGTAATTTATTTACTGGGAGCCAAAAGAATGTTGAGCTTCAAATACCCTTAGTCTTCTGAGACTTTTAACAGGGATATAAAAAGAGAACTTTTCAAATTTGCAGTTAGAAAGAAGGCACAGGCTTCTCAAAACCAGTAAGTTCTTCTCAGTGCTTGCATAATTTGAATTAAGAGAAACATAGTTTTCGCTGTGATTACTGAACAGTAGACTAGGCCTTGTGGAAGTTGACATGAATTCTTCCATCAGCATCAGAGGAGACAGAATTTTGGTAATGATTTCTGAATGTGTGTACCTTGTATTCATGANTTAGAATTAGATGTATTCTCAGTGCTTGCATAATTTGAATTAAGAGAAACATAGTTTTCGCTGTGATTACTGAACAGTAGACTAGGCCTTGTGGAAGTTGACATGAATTCTTCCATCAGCATCAGAGGAGACAGAATTTTGGTAATGATTTCTGAATGTGTGTACATTGTATTCATGAACAGCTACAGTAAACCACTCTGCCTACATCCTTAAATCTGCATTTCATGCTTCTACATACAAAATAGGTATAAAATTGCATATACTATGCTCTGGGGCTTATAGCCTAGGATATGAAAAAAATATATAATAAATGTGTTTGTTGACAAATATACAGATTCCCTGAGAAAATCCTTAAATGCAAAAATTTACTGCTTGCTATATACAGTATGTGTGCAAATCAATTTCAATAACGTGCTAAAGGATGTTACAGATTTTTGAGGAGTGTTGTGGTAGCAAGTTTAAAAGGTACTTGATGAATATAAACTACCGATGAAAACTCAAAGCAAGAAAAAGTAAATTGTGTCTGTATTTATTAGAAAAATAGTGTTGAGAGTATTAAACCTGATGGAGGTTTAAACAAGCTGCATTAATATACACATTTTACAATATATATAGTACAGCACCATTTTTAGGAACAATAAATAGTCCACTGAAAATTTCTCAGTTTTTCCTGCAGGGGAATAATTTTGGAGAGAACATGGATCACATTTTTTTTTTTTATTTCTGTTTGCTAAGCAGCAGAGGTGGGTGACCATTCTTATTTTTTTGTGCATGTTCCCTTTTTGTTCACTTTCTGTGTACATTTATGTGATTGAGTCTTATTGGCATGGCAGTTTGCAAAAAGTGAGTTTCAAAGTCATGTGCATGATGATGAAAGGAAAATGGATTTTAAATTTGCATGAATAAAGTAATCCTACCAGCAGTGTTTCCACATTCATCTACTCAGGAAACAGGTCTAATGGTGATGTTCATTTCTGTTTAGTCACAACAAATGAAGTGCACAGTAACTTGTGAACTCTTTAAAATTACCCTGAGAACTAAGACATTTCTCAAAAGATTTAATAGTTGTGTTCCTGTGTTAGGTTGAATGATTGCAAAAATCTTTTCATTTGGTACAAAACCATTAGAAGGCTCCCGTAACCAGATAAGCTGGAGAAAATATTGCTATAACTTTAAAGAAAATACTATTTTCACCGAAGTTTAAAAATACTTTTATTATTCTGTGTCACTCTTTTTCATCTGCCTTCTCCCAGCTTCCCCATACAACCCATCCCAAACTAGCCTGGTAATATCTAAAATGATATAATTTCTGCCTAGGGGCATAAAACCCCCCACAACATTCAAGGTTTCTCAGAGTAGCCTGTATTTTATATAGGTAATTTTCAAAGAGGAAAATTGTACTGCAGTTCTACAAAGTCTTTGGAACCTATGCATAGTGATATTGATTTGCAGTACTTATATACCTTTCATGTGAACCAGATGAACATAATTCAATTCTGCCATCTTTTTAAAGGTCTTGATCAGTTCAGGTTGAGTTGTTTTATTGGATCAGGACCACACAGAAGGAGATTCTCATTTTTCGCTAATCATCTTGTCTATTCCTTTTTGAATAGAACTCCATTTCCTCTTTTGTTGTGCTCTCTGGAGCTTTGTTCAGGCTGGTTTGTAAAAGAATGGGTGATGGGGCTTCCAGTGAAACTTAAAAGAACTTTTACACAAAGCCTCTACCATTAGTGACGTTTGAGGGCATGGGATATGAATTTATGTATTTCTTTGATCAGAAGTTTTGGGATATAGTCTAAGTTCTAATGGCTAAATAATTTTATTTCTCAATGAAAGCCAAAAAATGCTGTTATTTGCACATCAAAAAATGGAAACTGACTGGATGCAGGTGTTTCTTCCATTAATTGACTTGCATTTCCCACTGTGACACTGAAATCCAAAATTAAACTTATAAGTAATCTGATATAAATATTAAAATATCCTCTCTTCCACATGCCAGATGTTAATGAGCAGCCTGCAGTCACACAAGTTACATTTCCTTTATTTAATTGCCCCCCAAATTAAAGTAAAAAAAGTTTATTTTCTAGTTTTCTTTATTATTTGGTGAAAACCACACAAAATTTAGCAGTTTCACTGGCCAATACACAAAGAGATTTCATTTTCAGTCTTTGAAACTATAGATACATTCTCTTTCTGGATTGCTCTATTCCTTTTTCCTTTTCATCTAATAGTAATTATATGCTGCAGCACAAATTTGTGTTGCAGAGAAAAGTTTTTACTATTGAAGGTGGATTGTTTCCTTTCTGTTTGCAAGAGTTTTATTTCCCTAATTAAAGAGATGATTATTGAATTATGGAGTTAAACTAGAGCATCTAATTTCAAGCTTTGTCCTTTATAGTCTATTAACTTAGCTTCTGTTTCCCTATATTTTTCATTTTCACATATGGATCCATTATATTGTGCCTAACTGGAACTACAGTCTTAAGAGTCAATACTTTTCTTGTTTCTGGGGCAAGTTAGCTTTTATTAATTTATAATTATTATTTTCTTTTTAAGTCTCTATCAAACTAAATGTCAAAATTGTGGAAAAATTGTAGCCTGAAGGATTCTAGTAACAGGTAACTATGCTCAGTTTGAGCATGGCTGGCAACAGAACTATATAGTGCCTATGTAGTTTAGAAAATAGTGATTCCCAGGAGAAATCCCTTTGTCCTTTGATGGGATGAGCCTTCTGATCAAAGGTTTACATACACCTAAGATGTAACTGAACTGTGTAGCCTGGCAGAAAAGACAGTATGTGCACCTCACTTGCTATTATTCTGCTCTCACACCGTATTTTCACTTATGCTGATACAAGTTCTTCTGAATTTGTATTTCAAGCCCAGTTACAGAAATGGTAGAGAACTCAGACTCCCTAATTAAAGTTATCTTAGAACATAGAGCTCTAATACTTCATCCAACACTTGGTGTAATCAACAAGAACATTGTCTTATCTTGAAGGCAGAAAGATGTATAGTAGTTAGACCCCAGGGTCAGGAGAAACTTGTATGAAGCCCTTAGCCGAAGGTGTGCTAAATACATACTGACATTTTTGCATCACTTTGTTATTAAAAGCAGTAAAATAGTGGTTTTTTAATCATTATACTTTCTTTGTGTATGTCTTCAAACAGCTGCAACCTGGATGGTAATACTTGTCCTCTGTTTGATGGTAGAAGAGGTAGAAGTTGCTGGGAGTGAGAATCTTATTTATGTAGTATTTGGGTTCCTACAGTGTCTTGCAAACAGATGCAAAGCTTGCAAGATGCATACAGTGCCAGAATTAGATGTTCACATCCATAGCCTGGGTCGTCACCGTGTTTCTCTGGGAATGATAAAACACCTTTTCTATAGTACAATATAGCAAAACATCATTATTAAGCACTTCCAGTCAGGCTGATGAAAAGAACCAAATTAATTTTAATTAAATCCAAAGTGACTTTACTGAAAACACTACTGGCAGATGAAAAGCGTGTAAACAAACTGCTATCTTTTCTTCCTTCTTTCAGACAGTTATTGTTCTCCTTCAGTAGTTTTTTCTGTGATGTATTAAAAAGAAACATTTTTTGCACCCAAGTAACAGAGTATTTCACTAGGCTTGCATTTCTTGCACAGAGAGAAGTGACAACCACAAGAAAACTAAGGCACAGTACTTGTTCAAAGGGATACAAGCAAAATGCCTTTTCTTATTGGATATTGTATTTTCTTTCTCCCCAAGTGTATGTGTCTTCAGCCCTTGTACGTTTAATTCCATTTATCCTAAGCTCCAATTTACTTTTTAGTAGCTCTTTTATAAAGGTTTACTCAAGCTATTTATGTGTATGAGTGAAATTTCCCTGTATTCTGTTTTAGGTCTATCAATATCTACCAACAGTATTTATATCGGGTATTTTTCTTTACTGTTGAATTACAAGTAAGGTCTGACATAAACCCATTCCACAGGTAGTTAAAAAAACCCAAACTAAGATAAGAAGGGCTTATTACAAGACTTCTCAAGCATATGTTAGCTATCTTAAAATACATAATACTGCTTTTTGCAACACCCTCTACCCAGCTTTTTGTGAAGTTGAACCCTTTTGTAAAGCTTAGATTTTCTTCAGAAAGTCGGAAATTTCCTGAGAAAGTGGTTGAGTCAGGACTGAAATAAATATATGAAACAGGTTATCCTGAGAGGTGTTGGAATCTCCACCCTTGAAGATATTCTGAATTCACCTGGACAGGATCTTGAGTCCTAATTTGACTTTGGAGTTGGCCCTACATTTATGATGTGTGTTTGTAGGTTGGATTATATGACCTTCAAAGATCTTAAATTATACTATAGTTATATGATACACCTGAAGTGGGAAATTTGTAGCAAAGTGGTAATGTCAGATGATTTTAAATTTAGATTGCAATAATGAATATCCATACAGAGTGGTAATGTCAGATGATTTTAAATTTAGATTGCAATAATGAATATCCATACAGAGTCACCTGAATGCCAGATGTCCTACAGGGTTCCAGTGGGATAGTTTGCAAAGTAACATAACATTTCAAATAAGCATTGCATAAAGAATGGATATTTACTTTGGAATCTTTCCAGTGGGAGCAAAAAAAAAGTAAAATCTGATTCCAGAAATTGGAAGACTAGTATAAAGCTTCATTTCTTTGTAACCTGAGTGAGCATTTTCAAGCCAATATTCATTTACAAGGTATAAAAGTAAATATATTCATTCCAAAATGATGTCAAGTCTCCTCGAGTCCTCTTCTGATAAGCAATCCAATTTTGCAGACACCAGTTGTTTCTACTGTGAATGATGCATGCAAGAAGAAAAATCTTGGATATAAAAGTGAGTCTGAAAGCTCCTTAAAATAATTTGAGTTTTCTTAGAGCTCGAACTGGGAATGCACCTCTGCTAGCTCAAGGGAACAGTTGGGGACTGGAAGAATTCTTTAAATGATTGCGTGGTATAGATTACCTGATAGAAGAATAGCAACACCTTTTTCTGTCCACTGTCCTTCATACTGTTTCCTCCTTTCAAGCACAGAATATTTTCTCTTCTTTACACACTCCATCAGGCATTTTCTACCAGCTAGATATGTATTTTGGTTTTCATTGTGGAATTGTGACCCCTTTTTGTGGTGACAGCAGCCATAGCTTTTACCAGAAATGGAAATTATTTGTTTGTTTTGGTGTCCCTTTGCATCTCACTCAGCCTTATGGCTCTCTGAGAGAGCTTTATGTAGTCAAAACATTTTAGCAAGCTTTTACTTGGGTGTTCAGCAAGTTTCCATCACAGATTTTGCAAAGTTACTGCCAGATTTAATGTTGTAGAAATAATTGTGGATTTTACATTTTTTTCATGGGAGAAACAAGCTTAACACCTAAGGAAATGCAAGTGTTATCCTAAATTAGTTTTCCAAACATAGTATCTCATTGCATATATGGTTATTAAGAAGGCAGAGAAAGTTTGTATGCATATATGGTTGTCAAGGAGGCAGAGAAAGTTTGTATACATGTATGTTCATCAGAGTGATGGAAATAGTGAAGCTAAGCAAAGGCCAGATCCTTTCACTTCCTACTGCTTATTTGCAGCCTGATGGTGAAAGCAGAGGGAATAGCTTAAAATGCAATTTTTAGAGTAAGAATGATTCTAGTGTTCAGGTTAACCAAAATACAGGAGGGCAAGAGAATTAGTCCTCCAAGAACTGTATTAGGAAATCTATGAAGAAACCTAAATTTTCAGACAATACCAATGTCTTGGAGTTGTTTTTAGTTGTAGCTTTTATATATTTAGTACAGATAAGAATTAAATTTAAGGATCAGATTAAGAATTAATGACAAAAGTCCTATTGACCTCTGGGATGATCTCTGGGATTGAATTTTACATAGCTTTTCTGCAAAGATATTCTGGGAAAAGCATGAAAGAAAAAACATTCTAAACATTTGAGTGAGTTTGTTATTGATGTGAATGAATGTGCTGTTAGAAAGGTAAGCTATCAGACTATGTTTTAAAAAATAAAAAATGTTAATTCATGTTCATTTATTTGCTTCCTTAAAACTTGGATATGAAATTCAATGGGAGAATACATTGATACTCCATTTTTGCTTAATGAAACTGAATTGAAATAACTTGATACTCAGCTGAGTTCTGCATGTCATGTTGATTTTTTAAATTCCAGAAGTTTGCTTTGAAAAAAATGCTGTATAAACCATACTGTCTTAATCTCCTCTTCAGCTCAACACTAAAATAGTCATTCTTTAAAACAGCCTATAAAAGAGCTGAAATATAAATAGGAAAATGGATTTAGTTTAGTCACTGGTTCAGCCCTTCAAATTATTTTACTGTAATTATAGAAGACATTCCTACCCCCCCCCCCAAAAAAAAAAAAAATTTGGAAAAAAAAAAAAAA
>NDXB01017696.1:34423-53419 GCA_002631895.1 Agapornis roseicollis
ATTTAAAAAAAATTTATTTAATATTTTTTTTTTTTTTTTTTTTTTTTTTTTCCCTTTTTTTAACCAACAAAGAAATATATCTGGTACACTTTGTGAAATAGTTGTTTGTATCTTGTTTATATTGTCAGTGTTAACTAGAAAAATATGAAAGTAGACAAGAACACAGTAAAGCTGAGTGTAAAGCTGAGAGTTACAAGATATCTGTAAGTAATTCAATTGCTGATATACTGGGAAGTTCTGCTTAGTGATTTGGATGATGAAAAAGAACATGTGCCTGTAATATGTATGTATAGGTAAGTTGCATTGGGAAAAGTTACAAGGATTTCGAAACAAATGTTTGAATTCAAAGTGATCTTGATAAATTGCCAAAGCACTTTGAAATCGGTAACTTGAAATGCAGTAAAGTAAAAGATGCTACACACATGAAAGAAAATTCAAATTTCCTGGAAAACTGACCATAGATTATGACGTATGTAGACTGACACAGAACTACAGATGTGATTGTGTTGCCAAAATTTTTGGACATATTATAGGAAAATCTTTGTAAATTGAAGGCATTTTCTTTGCTGCATCATTCAAGACTATCTGGTTTATGTTAACACATGGCTTTTGTTACTGTTATTTGGTTTTGTTTTGTTTTGTTTTGTTTTTTAAAAAAAGAGAAAATCTGAAGATACTGACTGTAGATATATGAAACAACAATAAACAAAATTATAGATTACAGCAGAGTGCTCTGCATGGGCATGAAAAATCACAGGGAATATGTAAGCAGTCCTGGGCCATGTAACATGAAAAAAAATTAAAACCCACAAATTCTGAAATCAACTAATAATAATAATAATAATAATAATAATAAAAAAAGACATAAATGCTTACATGAAAAACATTTAATTTGAGAAAACAAGGAGGTAAACTATTAACTCCTTTTTCTCTTCTGTTTCTCTTTCCCTTTCCCTTTCTCCTTTTCTCTTTTTCTATTTTTTTCTTTTTCTCATCTTTCGCTTTCTCTTTGTCTTCTCTTTCCGCTTCTCTTTCTCTTTTTCTCTTTCTCTTTCTCTTTCTCTCTTTCTCTCTCTCTCTCTCTCTCTCTTTTTCTTTCTCTTTCTCTTTCTCTTTCTCTTTCTCTTTCTCTTTCTCTTTCTCTTTCCCTTTCCCTTTCTCTTTCTCTTTCCCTTTCTTTTTTTCTCTTTTTCCTTTCCCTTTCTCTTCTTCTTCTTTTTCCTTTTTCTTTTTCCTTCTTTTTCTTAATTTTATTTTCTCTTCCCCCTNCTTTCTCTTTCTCTTTCCCTTTCGCTTTCTCTTTCCCTTTCCCTTTCTTTTTCTCGTTGGATTCATACCAGAGGCAATTCTAGGTTTGATATAAAGATGTATATCTTCTACAGAAAAACCCAAACAGGGACATATATTACAAAAATTCAGTCTGCTCATGAAATATCTTCACACCCTGCCTCCACCTTTTAGAAATAAGTAAAATAAAATAAAATAAGTAAATAAAAAACCCAATGGGAAAATACTACAGTAAAAGCCTGGTAGTCTTTGTTAAATTTTAGTCTATAATAGTTGTATTGTTAAACTGCTTTAAAAAATACCCAAACAACCAAACCCCAAAACAAATGTCTCTTTCACCAAATTCATAGATTTTATAAACTTATATGTGCTTGCATAAAACTATTCCCTACAGTGTGTGGATTTTGCACATAAGCATAGAATCATAGAATAGTTAGGGATGGAAAGGACCTTAAGATCATCTAATTCCAAGCCCCTGCTATGAGCAGGGACACCTCACACTAAACCATGCCACTCAAGGCTTTGTCCAACCTGGCCTTGAACACTGCCAGGGATGGAGCACTCACAACTTCCTTGGGCAACCTATTCCTGTGCCTCACCACCCTAACAGGAAAAAACATCCTCCTTGTATCCAATCTAAATTTCCCCTGTTTTAGTTTGAACCCATTACCACTTGTCCCATCACTACAGTCGCTAGAGAATAGTCCATCCCCAACATCTCTATAGCCCCTCTTCAGATACTGGATGGCTGCTATGAGGTCTCCAAGCAGCCTTCTCTTTTCTAGGCTAAACCATCCCAACTTTCTCAGCCTGTCTTCGTATGGGAGATGCTCCAGTCCCCTGATCATCCTTGTGGCCCTCCTCTGGACTTGTTCCAACAACTCCATGTCCTTTTTACGTTGAGGTCACCAGAAGTGCACACAATACTCCAGGTGAGGTCTCACAAGAGCAGAGTAGAAGGGCAGGATCACCTCCTTCGACCTGCTGGTCACGCTCCTTTGGATGCAGCAGTGTGGGCTGCAGACGCACACTGAAGCTGGCCCATATTCATGTTCTCATCGACCAACACCCCCAAGTCCTTCTCTGCAGGCCTGCTCTGAATCTCTTCTCTGTCCAACCTGTAGCTGTGCCTGGGATTGCTCCTACCCAGGTGTAGGACCTTGCACTTGGCATGGTTAAATTTCATGAGGTTGGCATCAGCCCACCTCACAAGTGTGTCAAGGTCCCTCTGGATGGCATTCCTTCCCTCCAGAGTATCCACTGGACCACACAGCTTGGTGTCATTTGCAAACTTGTCGAGGGCACACCCAATCCCACTGTCCATGTCACCA
This sequence comes from Agapornis roseicollis, assembly GCA_002631895.1. NCBI lineage: Eukaryota > Metazoa > Chordata > Aves > Psittaciformes > Psittacidae > Agapornis > Agapornis roseicollis. Next base: position 37,042 of record NDXB01017696.1, read on the forward strand.
ACAAAGATGTAGAACAAGGTCAGTCCCAACACCAACCCCTGAGGAACACCACTTGCTACTGGTCTCCAGAGGAGTAAACAGAAAGCAACAGTTGAATTAGAAACACCACTTGGTGACTTGAGTCACTGAATATGAACTTGAATGACATTTGGAAAGACCTTTAAGTGAAAAGTCTTCTCTTGCATTATTTAATTCATACTATTAAACAGATTTATTAGCAGTCTTAAGTACTCTTTCCTTTTAGAACATCATGTAAATTCCAACATTCAAATCCAGCTTGAAGTTAAAAACAAGTACATTCTAAATTTTTGTGCATTGACAGTTAATAAAATATAATAAAATAAAATGGGATAGAATAGAATAGAATAGAAGAAAATATAAAATTAAAAAACCAAAATAAAAGTAAATCCTCACAAACCCAAAATTGTACTTGTGAATAGATCCTCCTAGCAAAATTTGCAGAAGGAAGATAACAAGTTTTTTTCCACTTTTAATAAAAATACTTTCACACATGATGTTAAATATCATAAGAGAGTATCATTCAGCCTAAGAATGCAAACAGTGAGTATTCTAACCTTTTGGGGTAGAGTGATAGCTAAACTAAAATAATGGCTAATGAGGACATACAATCATCTTAGAGCAGAGATCTCAAATATTTTATCATCCAAGAACTATGTCAGCTTTTGAATTTTATTAAGCCTGCAAGACCAAAATGAATGCCTTGTCAAAAGAGGGTATCAAAATTCCTGGTTCTCTTATTTCTAATGGAAGTCTACACTAACAGCTAATACAGTTTGGCCACAAAAAGAAATGATATGGTGTTCTGGGTTTAGCAGTAGCAGTTAATTTTTCTCCTTCTTAGTAGCTGACACAGTTTTTATGTTTTGACTCTCCCTGGGAACAATAGCTGATAACACCAGTGTTTTTAGTTGTCGCTAAGTAATGTTTATTCTGACCAAGGACTTTGTGAGTCTCATGCTCTGCCAGGGAGGAGGGGAGGCCGGGGGGAAGCAGGGACAGGACACCTGACCCAAGCTAGCCAAATTGGTATTTCATACCACAGCACGTCATGCCCAGGGAGGTAATGGGGAGTTACCCGGAAGGACACTCACACTTCCTGATCAGGCTCGTTTTCGGCAGGTGGTATCGTACTCTCTTCCCTTGTTATTTTCTTACCATTATTACTATTGGTGGTAGCAGTAGTGATTTGTCTTATACCTTAGTTACTGGGCAGTTCTTATCTCAACCCATGGAAGTTGCATTCCTTCGAGTCTCCTCCCCATCCCTTTGGGAATGGGGAGGAAGGAAGGGGGGGGGGGAAGAAAGAAAGAGGGGAAGGGAGTGGAAACTGGGTTTAAACCATGACATATGGAAAAAATATTCCAGTCATATTTCATGAATAAAATTAATATCTAGATATTCACAAAGATGGTTATTTTGAAGGACTGATAAAGGGAAGACAACAGCTGGAACAAAGCCTGCTATTTGGTTGTTGTTTTGTTTCTATTCTTCAGAAAAGGCAGACTACATAATTGAAAGACTCTTCCTTACATGACATGAAAGAAACAGACTTTCTGCTATGCAAAACCCAAATAGTACTTCTAGGAACTATCAACTTTGCTGGGTGGATAACAGTGGGTTTGTCAGCATCAATGACTTAGCTTGCTGCCAGTCTTGCAAAGCATGAATCCTGTTCTGTCATCCTGTGCAGGCTGGCATAGTACAATAATGCAAGTGAATTACATCATGATGCATGTGAATGATTTTGTTTTTCATTGCCAGCCAGCTTTATTTCAGGACACAAACTTCTCTACATCCCCATTTCTATTTTACTTTTTCTTTATTTTTATTTTTTTTTAGCATGCATGATTGAGAATGACCTTTCAAAGTGAGTTTGATAGAGACCCTCAAAACCTAATCTAAAAGTATATGAATCATTTATAGATTATAAAAGCTTTGTTGAATAATGATATCTGAATTTTAAACCACTGTCATGTTGATTGCTTTTCCTGCACTGTGTGTTTATTTTAAAAAAGTTTTTCTTTTTCTTTTTAAACTTCTAATATAATTTCTTCCAACTTAATACATTTTGTACTTCCACAGGTTTTATTATATTTTGCTAGAAGATAAAAAAAAAAGTTTGAAACCATCATATTTTGAAATACATCACAAATATTGTAGAAACCTGTAATTGTAGCTCAGTGATTTGATTACATTGTGTTTATTCAATTACTTTAGCTTACTGCTATACTCCCACTCCAGCATGCTGATAAGCTGGATAATGTTACAGCAGGTGAGCCATGCCACTCTTGGTTAATGGTTCTCTAGCATTACAATTGCATTTATAAAATTTTGCCTAGCTGAGGCTTCTATTAAACACTTATCTGAATGAAAAAAATTCCCTTTAGGTTGAAACTTGCCATACACAATAATCTCAGTGTATGAAGCATTTTCTTTGTTACATTCTTAAGTCATAGGTTAAAGACCCATTTAGGTCAAGAAAAAGTTCTGAATAGCTTCACTGAGGTATGTATTACTTGCTGTCCAAGTAAAACTTACAGCCTAAGATGGTATTAGGCCATGTCACAAAAGTCCCATCTCCGCACTGAGAGGCACACACAGGCAAAGGTACCCCAAATGTCAAGTTAAGGGAATGAGCTCTTGCTCCAATCCCCTAGACTGTTCCAGGAGATTCCCAAACCCATGAGTAGGGGGATATTCATGCTGGGAGTCAGCAGCAGCAGCTCTTGGGGATACTTCCCATGAGAGGGCTACAACCAGAGGTAAGGAACACACTGTGAAATGTAGGAAAAGAGGGTTTTGTAGTTGTACAGGGCTTATTATGGGATGTTTTGTGTAAGAGTCAGAGGTGGGGGAAGGGAGGAGAACAGAAGAAAAACAGAAGGATGGATGTATAAAAGGTCTAATTTAAAAGTAAAATACTGAGGCCCAGGGGCAGCTTCTGGACACACAGAATATCTGAGCCCAGATGCTGAAGGAATCTGCCTAGTACACATGTATCTACACATATGAATGACACCCACTAGCAGATATCCATCCATCCTGCACAGCAAATGGGGAAACAGGATGAAGCCATTGGTCCTGTTTGTGTTTGTACGAGTGCTGTGTGCTATCCTTATCTACATGCACAGCCACCTGTATATAAGGATTTATGTATATATATATGTATATACATATATATACACATATATGATATGTCTATCATATATGTGTGCCTATTTGGAACGCACACTCAGCCTCACTGACATTTGGACTGAGATGTGGAGCTTCTGTCAGACTGCTGGATCTGGCAACTCATTAGCCGAAAGGAGGTGTGAAGAGAAATGGAGACAGAGGTACCCTCTTGTCCCATGCCTACCACAGATTAGGTATTGCAGAGACAGGAATGGGGGGAACTGAAGAGACTTCCAGTCACCCTAGCATTGGGAGTCCAGGTCAGTTCTAAATGAAGTGCATGACAGCTGCAAGAGAGTTGGATCTGTTCTGCAGCAGCTCTGTGATCTGGTGAGGAGGCCTGCATGACATAGCCAATTATAAGCAGTAAGACTGTAAAAAAACTGAACAGAAAGTGAAGCAATGACTCCAGAAGAGACTCTTCTTGGAGGACCAAGTAGCTATATAGCTAATGGAAGCTGTATTTATTTATGTATGCCCTTCTCTATTTATCTTTCCAGTAAGACAGAGTTAGACATGAGCAAAATCTCCGCATATGTGTAAACAGCTAAGCACTGTAATGGGTTTCTGGGAGTCTGTGGGACTTTTATTGGTAGAGAATACGAAGAAGTTAAATGAAACCCTGTGGGATTGTTACAGATGAAATGACCCCAAGTTTGGAAAAGAAATCAGCTGGATGAATTCTCAAATTGCCCTTTGTGAAGGAAGGCAACTACAACTTTCCTCACAGCATAAAAAGTTTTGTCTGCACTTTTTCAAGGTGTAGTTTTAACATTCTGACCTTTAGTAATATAATAGTAAATATTAACAGTGTTGGTTATTGTGGCTAATCTTTGTCTCTGTGGAGTATCTTATTTTGTCACATCCAATGTCACATAGCTGATGTAAAATTTAATATTTTTGTAATTTATAATTTCATTCCCTGATTTTCTTTTGCACATTAAAACTTGAATTTCATTTGAACATTTGATCCTTATTTTTCATAAGTCAAAGCAGTTAAGATATTATGTGGTGCCATGGAATGACACGAAATACATAAGTAACTTTGATTGCCGAATGAGCATGGTGAATGCCTTTCAGATCTTTAATAATCCGGTGATACAAATTGTGTGATCACTACGTCTGCAGCTGTCATAGGAAATGTAATTATTTAACTACTCAGTTATTAAACAGTAGTAATGATCAGGACAGATTGCAATGACTGGTAGAGTCAAGAAAATTTAAATATGAGCCTTTTTTAAGAGGTATAAAGATTATTGTGTTCCAGGCCAGGAATGTTTCCAACAGTTTGACTACATATCAATATTATAGTAATAGCACCTGGTGTATATGAACTCCAAAACCACTTGTATTTCCATCCATTATAGGACATCATTCCAGACAGGGTCTATTGTTGCTTGAGTTACCACTGCATATCATTTCCTTATTGCACTTGAAAATAATGTTGAAACAGAAATGTTAAACTGATATAAAAGAAATCTTTGAGACTGCAGCAGACAATGCTGCTTAGGATGTATGGAAGTCATACTATTATAATAAAAAAACCCAGTATTAATGTAATTGAACTATTACTCGAGCCACAAAACACGGTTGTTATGACATGTACTTCATGTCACAGACAAAATTGAGCAGGGTATACAGTCTCAGGAAAAGTGCTAGAAAACTGGCACAAACCTGATTGTTATCAGAGAGTAGGTATCCATAATTCAACAGCACACATTGAAGGAATGTCAAGTGAGTCCTTCAGACCTTTGTCTTGTATCTGACAAATGTCATATACCACTTAATATTTTCATTATAACTTGGATGTCTGAATAGAGTATGTGATAATAAAATATGCAGGTGGCACTGAAAAAGGTTGAACTGGAAGAACATTGGTGCAATAGCAGGCAGGGGTGGAACTGAAAATTGGCTCCATACTGAAAACACACATTATAAAGAAATTTAAGACAGTTTTTTTGGAAATAAATCCTAACATCTACAAAGGTGAAAAGGATTTAACTGGAAAGGTGTCTATACTGCAGAAATGGATCTTGATCTTACTGTGAAGTAGAAATGTAATAATGATGGCATACTGTTAGCAACATAGCTGGGGCAAGGCCAGGATGCATCTGAGAAGCAGGAGTGTGATGTATATCTGAGGGCAGTCTTCCTTTAAAGAAAAATTGTCTCAGCTGTTCTGGAGGGAAATTGTAATCCACTAGATACTGCACTAAAAATGACACATTTATATACTTAAACAAACCCATAGTTTTTGCAAGTAAAGATCAGTTAATGAAAGATTTAAAGATTTTACATTAATGAAGATTAAAATGAGCACCAAAATCATCTCCTTTATTATTACTACTGAACCTAACTCTGTCCATTTATATATTGCATTCTGTGAAATAAATGCATTCACATTTTGTAATGCTTTTCTTGTGGTTTTATTTTTAATGCTTAATACTAACTAAAAGAGATGTTCCAGCTTATCATGGGATCTACAGAATAAATGTTGCTTTTAAGCATGAGATCAGTCCCTAAGTTACCCAACCCACTTTTCCAGGAAAAGGTACAGTCCTTGTTAGTAGCATGCTGGAAGGATTTCAAAGCAGATTTAAATACTAATAACAGTCCCACACTTTCTTTGCGATGTGGCAGACAGAATGTCTACAAAAGAACAAAATATGATAGATATGAATATTGAACACCTTCATCCATATACAAAACCTTTATACATAAAATATACCCAGACAAATTAATAAACTAAGATGGATTTTAATGAATTTTAGATTGAATATAAGAGAGAAGTTCTTTACTGTAAGGGTGGATAGGTACTGGAATGGGTAGCCCAGGGAAGTTGTGAGTGTTCCATCCCTCGCAGTTTTCAAGCCCAGGTTGGACAGAGCCTTGGGTGACATGGTTTAGTGTGAGGCATCCCTGCCCGTGGCAGGGCGTTTGGAACTAGATGATCTTAAGGTCCTTTCCAACCCTAACCATTCTATGATTCTATGAATTAACACTGGCTTTAATTACATTGAATCACTCAGACAAAATGTATAGTGGATTACATTCCTGCTAGAAAAAACTTGTGTTTGGCTCTGAAACAATAAATACCAGTTATTGGGCCTTATCGACATAAGCTTATATTTTACTCAGATTAGCATGATAATATCATTTTAATTGACTTCCAAAGAATTCAGTCTACTTGACTTCTGTGGTTAAATGAGTATTTTATCTGACACTATTTTAATATTTTTTTTGAAAACAGATGACAGATTGCATTGGAAAAACCTATTAAGTAAAGAAGAATAAACTAATAAGCCTTTACATTTTGTCTTATGACACTCTTATTTTGGAAAGATTTAGAAATCTGATATCCTTCTGTTAGCTAAAAGCAATATTGTTTTATATGTCTGTTTTAAATTATGTTTGTCCCTGTATCTAGAAGTTTCAAACATGTTTAAGGGATTTCAAAGGTTTTAATTGGTCTGTTAAATCTAATTAGGAGGATACCAGCAGATCCAGTAATTTCTCACAGTGCTCCTATGAAAGCTAACTTGAATGTGATTGGTATCATTACTTATTTCCTCTAGGAAAATAGCTACATAGACTATGCCTGTAAAAAACAAAAACAAAAACGCAACAACAACAACAAAATACCAAAGAAAAAAATAACAGTGGGGGAGAGGGGCAAAGGAAGGAATCATGTGTGAGAAAGGAAAAATAACAAAAGCTTATGCAATACGTACATTTACTAAGACTGAATTAAATATTTATGATGGGAGCAGCACACTTGGAAAAAAAAAGTGATTACCTGAGTCAGATGACATAGCTTTCCTGGCACCAACCATGTTTGATCTGCCTTCAGGCAATTTTAATAGCAATTTAAAAGTACTCAGTACTCATCATTTTATGGCAGACACTCATTTGAAGACATTACATAGAACGATATGAAGCTCTTATATCCTCATCTCAAAATACATTAGTGATTTCTGCTTAAGCATTTACAGTGGCAGACTTCTCCAATTTGTAAAAGACAGAACTGAGAAGAAAACAACTCATCCAAAGTCCTTCTACTTCTATGGGCTACTTTTCTGTTTACCCTCTCGATACAGATCTGTATTCTTCCATTTAATAAATAGGTTAATCATCACCATTTACTTCTTTTTAAAAACAGGTAAATTGCTGTGGAGATAATGTATCAGAACAGTTTAAAAAATAGTGGACAAAGTGATTCTAAAATGTCTTTTTAGATTTTTTAATCAAATAAATTAACATATCACATCTTATTGATAGTGATTACTGTCTGCTTTAAGTTAGCAGAGTCCCAGAAGTAAAAAATGAAAACAACATACAACCAGCGCTAAGAGCTGAACCGTAATGGTCAATATTCTATTGAAAGGAGTTTAGAAGAAGTCCCAGCATCTTTTCCAGCATCTGCTTCATGCAGTCATACTGCAGGATTCACAGGACCTCGAAAAACTGTTTAATTTTTACTTTCTGTAATGATGTGCTCTGACTGTGACTTTCTCCTCTTTTTTTTTCTGTCAATATTTTCACGATTAATGTGGTTGCAATGTTTTAACCAAGGCAGATAATCAAGGCTATCTTTGAATCCACATCCAATTCAGACTGCCATACTTCTTTCACATATGCTTTTCTCTTTTGTTTTTATTCCATTCCTTTTCTGTTTCTGACTAGTCTCATAAACCACCTGATTAAAGCAATCAAAATTACATTATATATAAAATAATCTTAAGAAAGACAGTTATGGGAATGGATATGGAAAGAACCAAGAAGAGATGTGGACTACCAGAGAGAAGCTGTGAAGACAGGAATTTTTGTATATATTTAACATTACTGAAGTATGGAAGGCATTTCAACAGCACCATCCTTTTTTTTTTTTTTACTCCTGTAAATGCTTTTAAGATGTTTTTGGAAAAGCCTTCATTTTCAAAGTACCCATAAGAGCATGTAACATTGTATAATTTTTTTTTTAAATTGTCTTTTCTAAAATCATGGCAATTTTCCAGATAACTAGTTTACACAATAAGGAAATGCCTCAGACTCACTTCGAAAAAGATAATGCAATAGAGATGGATGGTTTATTCACTCCATTGGAGGGACTATATTACCAGCACAAAGAGAAATGCTGGGGTGAATGTGCAAAAACAAAAAAAGATAGAAAGCTTCCTAGTATCAGACTTCTGAAAGTTGTTGGGAGAAAAATGCATCACTGTATTTCAAGGCTTTCCAAGACTTCCCAAAGTGTTTGGTATGAAGGAGACCTAACACTTTTGGGAGTGCTGAAAGAAACAAAATTTTGAAGGAATCAGAAAGACAACTGATTCCTGACCTTTTCAATCCAGAGGCTGAGCTTGGCATAGTATATGCAAAATGAACCATATCCTATAATAAGAGAGATGTCACAACTTTCTAGTAGCTGTATTTTATCTTTCTATTGATGGTGTGTCATGACATTTGCACATGTAGTCTCTTCTATCTAGTCATTATTTCTTGATGCAGGAAATGAAGGTACCATTATCGACTTTGCCGACAATTGCAGACTGAGAGGTGCTATTGATTCTCTTAAGGGAAGAGACCTTGAAGAGAGATCAAGATAGACTGGAGCATTGGGCAATCATCAATGGTATGAAATTTAAAGAGAAAAAATGCTGGATTCTGCACCTGTGACAGAGTAACACCAAGCACAAGTATAAACTGGGAGAAGAGAGTTTGGAGATCAGCCCTGAAGAAAAGAGTCTTGTTGACAGCAGGCTCAGTACAAGTGAGCTCTATCAAACAGGAGAGCAAACCACATCCTGGAGTGCATCAAACACAGTATAACCAATTAGTCAAATGAGATGATTATATCTTTGTATTCAGTGTTGGTGTAGCCTCACCTTGAATACTGTGTCCAGTTCTGGGACCACAGTTTAAGGATATGAAATTACTTGATGCATCCAGAGAAATCTGCAAAGCTGCTGGAAGAACTTGAAGGCATGTCCTGTGAGGAGATGTTGAGAACAATGTGTTTATTTAGTTTGGAGAAAAGAAGGCTAAAGTGTGACCTCATTGGTCCCTACAACTTCCTGAGGTGGGGAAGTGGAGAGGGAGGTTCTGAGCTCTTCTCTTTAGGATCCAGGGATAGGACACATGAGAATGACTCAAAGCTGCTCTAGGGAAATTTAGATTGGATATCAGGAAGCGTTTTTCTACTGAGAGGGTGATCAAGCACAGTTAACAGGCTTCTTAGAGATAGTGGTTGATATCACACACCTGTCAGGGTTTAAGAGGCATTTCGACATTGCCCTTAAATAACATACTTTACCTCACCTGGAGTATTGTGTGAAGTTCTGGTGTCCTCAACATAAAAAGAACATGGAGCTGTTGGAACAAGTCCAGAGGAGGACCACAAGGATGATCAGGGGACTGGAGCATCTTCCATAAAAAGACAGGCTGAGAGAGTTGGGGCTGTTCAGCCTGGGGAAGAGAAGACTGTGTGGAGACCTCATAGCAGCCATCCAGTATCTGAAGGGGGCTGGGGAGGACTTTTCATTAGGGACTGTAGTGACAGGACAAGGGATAACGGGTTCAAACTTAAACAGGGGAGGTTTAGACTGGATATAAGGAAGAAATTCTTTCCTGTTAGGGTGGTGAGATACTGGAATGGGTTGACCAGGGAGGTTGTGAGTGCTCCATCCCTGGCAGTGTTCAAGGCCAGGTTGGACAAAGCCTTGGGTGACATGGTTTAGTGTGAGGTGTTCCTGCTTATAGCAGGGGGCTTGGAACTAGATGATCTTAAGGTCCCTTCCAACCCTAAATATTCTATGATTCTATGATTCTTTTGTTCAGCCCTGAAGTCAGGGCTTTTCTGCAATTGGAGTACCTGAANCCAGGTTGGACCTTGGGTGACATGGTTTAGTGTGAGGTGTTCCTGCTTATAGCAGGGGGCTTGGAACTAGATGATCTTAAGGTCCCTTCCAACCCTAAATATTCTATGATTCTATGATTCTTTTGTTCAGCCCTGAAGTCAGGGCTTTTCTGCAATTGGAGTACCTGAACATTGTAGATCCTTTCCAACCATACCAGCTGAACTATCCTATCCTATCCTATCCTATCCTATCCTATCCTATCCTATCCTATCCTATCCTATCCTATCTGTCCTGTCCTATCCTATCCTAGTCTGGTCTAAAACTAAACCTAAGATTAATCCTGAACCTAAGCCTAAACCCAAATCTAAACTTAAACCCAAAACTAAATATAAACATAAACCTAAACCTAAACCCAAAACTAAATATAAACCTAAACCTAAACCTATATCTATATCTATACTTATACCTATACCTACACCTATACCTACACCTATACGTATACCTAGAACTTATGATTATTCAATAAACATGGTTTTGCTATAGAAAAGGAAAAAACTTGGGAAAAGTGATTAAGAACCTCTCAGATTAAAGGTACAAATAGTAAAGAAGAATGAAATAGATGTCTTTGATACTAGGGGAAATACTGTCTTTTTCAGAGTTCAGTTATGAAGAAAACTGGTACAATGTATTTGCTCATTAGAAACATGGATCATAGATTAGTACAAGCAAAATTTCAGAACCTTATGTTTTGAATTTACTCAAACTGTTTAATCTTATTTTCTACTTAAAAGTATGAAATACGTATTATGTAATATATATGTATGTAAATTGAAGATTGCTTTGAGAAAGCTATTTTAAAAAGCCAAAGTGTAATGCATAACCATCTGTCCAGATGTAAGATTATTTTTCTTTTTTGTTCTTAATGAAACTTCTCTAGAACAGCTTTGAAAGAGTAATGTAAAATCAAAATTCAGAATATGAAGGATACTGTTCTCACGATGGCAAAGTTGTTGGATTCAGAGGGACAGAGCTTCATTAAAGGAAAATGTTGAAAATTTGTGATCTTGATTATATTTTCTTTAAGATATATATGTTTTTAAGACTGGGAGTTCTCTTCAGTTAATTTTCACATGAGCTGAAAAACAAAGAGTTTTTATAATTTTGCAAGAGTATGTGAAGAAAAAGTTCTTGTAATGAATACTTACCAGTGATGTTTAAAATAACTATCAGATGAGAAAACAAGCACCTTTCCCTAGACTCAAAAACACTTGAAACTTTTCTGCTTTTCAAATGGCTTTTAGCTGTTTCTCCTGTTATTATTGTTATTACTGAGTATTTTGGAGGAAATCTTTTAGCAAATGCATTTGCGCAATTATTGCCTTTTCTAACCACACCATGTGAAACAGAATTAATGTTTATATGCTGCACTGAAAAATCTGCAAAGCAGCCTTACACAGGAATCATACTAGTGATGCAAATACTGATATAGAAAAAGAAACCTAGGAAAAACTAATATATTTATGCTTTTCTCCTATGCATTTCAGCCAAGATAAAATTAAAGAAGCTGAGACAATATCTTTCTTTTCATCATTTATTATATTTAAAGGTAGGGGGTTTTTTTGCACATAAGTTAACAAAATAAGTAATTTGACATGTCTTCAGGTTAGCTTCGATTTCAATTCTAGCCTTAGAATCATATGTTATCTGAAGTTGGAAAGAATATAAAGATCATTGTCTAGTCTATCCAAATCTCTTTGAAAAGACTGTCTAACCTTGAGGGAGTCCAGAACTCATCCTAATTTATTTTCATTGGCAAACTTACTTAATGTGCATTCAATTCCTGCATCCAGACCATTTATAAAAACATTGCAGAGAACTAGTCTTAAATTGATCATAGGGGTCTCCACTGATAACTGGCTGCCAGGCTGATGTAACTCCATTTGTGAAAATTCCTGGATCCCAACCCATCAACCAACTGTTCGGCCATGTATTATGGAGTTGTCTAGGTGTGTGCTGCACATTTTGTCCAAAAAGATACTGTGAGAAACAGTGTCAAAATCTTTGCTAAAATCCAAAACACTGAATCTACTGGATTCCTTGGCCAACTAGATGGGGTTTAGGACCTCATCATAAAACAAAATTTCATTAAGTAGGAATTTCTCCTTGTGAACAGCATGGCCAATGACTGTGTTATATCTCAAGTGTTCTTCAGTAATTCCCAGAATAACCATCTCAATAATTTTACTAGACACTTAAGTGAAACTAATAGACCTGTAATTACCAGGGTCCTTTTTTTCTGCCTCTGGCAGGGAGTTGGAACAGGTGGTCTTTAAGGTCCCTTCCAGCTTTAACTATTCTAAGACTCTTGAAAACTGGGACAACTTTTGATAGGCTTCAGTCAATTGGGACCTCTCCAGACTCCCAAGACTGCCAAAAACAATGGAAAGAGGTCTCATGATGACGTTGTCCAGCTTTTTCAGTACCCTGTCATGAATTCTATCAGGCCCCATAGACTAATATGCACCCAACTGGAGCAGCAATTCTCAAACAAGTTAAGGGTCAGCTGGGAGGTTATCATTCCCTCAGTCACCTATTTGCGAGGTGACTGAGCCAAGTAATGGACCAATGCTAGCCCTGATTCTTCTTTTGCTATTAACATATTTTAAAAGGCCCTTTTTTGTTCCCCACCACAGCTATTTGAGCAAAATATTCTCCCTACAGTGGTGAACAGCATCCCTATAGTCCTCCTAGGTCACTTGTCCATATGCTTTCTTTTTTTCCACTTAATTTTTAGAAGAAGGTCCCTCCTCATCCAAGGCAGCTTTTTGCTCTGTTTGCTTGACTTCTCAGACTTTGGCATAGCTTGCTCCTGTGTTCTTAAGGGATGGTTTTTGAAAAATTACCAACATTTATGAACCCCAATACCTTCAAAAGCAGGTTCCCAGGGGATCTTACTAACTAATTCCCTTCAACAGCCCAAAGACTTCTTTCCCCTTGTCCAGGGTTGAAGTTTTGATGTATTTTTTTATCCTGTTGCTGAGAGTTTTTTGTTTGTTTGTTTGTTTGTTTGTTTGTTTTCTGAAACATAGCTACTTCATGATAGCTGTGACCAAGACAGCCATCAACCACCACTTCACTTATGAGTGCCACCCTGTTTTGCAAAGCACACATTAGGAAAGGAGGGCTCCTTTCTTAATCAGCTTCCTTAGTACCCACATCAAGACGTACTTCAGCATACTTCATAATTTCTTGGACTTGTGTCATGGTTTAAGCCCAGCCAGCAACCCAGAACCACACAGCCGTCTCGCTCACTCCCTACCCTTCCCCCCCCCACTTCCAGAAGGATGGGGAGGAGAGTTGAAAGAATGTAACTTCCACAGATTGAGGTAAGAACTGTCCAGTAACTAAGGTATAGCACAAATCACTGCTGCTACCGCCAATAATAATAATGATAAGGGAAATAACAATTGAAGAGAATACAACCGCTTACCACCCACTGATTGGAGAATACAACCGCTTACCACCCACTGATTGATACCCAGCCTGACCTAGCAGCAACTTATCTCCTCCGTGTAACTGCCCCCAGTTTATATACTGGGCATAACATACTTTGGAATGAAATACCCTTTGGCTAGTTTGGGTCAGGTGTTCTGTCTCTGCTTCCTTCTGGTGTCCCCTCCTCCCTGGCAGAGCATGAGACTCAGAAAGTCCTTGGTCAGGCTAAACATTACTGAGCAACAACTAAAAACATCAGAGTTATCAGCGTTGTTCCCAGGCTGAAAGTCAAAACACAGCACTTCACTAGCTACTAAGAAGGAGAAAAATGATTGCTACTGCTGAACCCAGGACACTTGTTTGTGTCCAATACATGATGCTCCCAGTTAATGTCTGGGAAGTTAAAATCATCCACAGGGACAGGGCAGCTGATCTGGAGATGTCCCTTAGTTTCTTGTAGAATAATTGTTGTCATCATCTTGGATTTGTGACTCCCACAAAAACATCCATTTTGTTTGTTTTCTCCATCATCCTTACTCAGAGGCTTTCAACCATGTCATCTCCAACTGTAAGCACCATACCATCCAACCTCTTCCTTAGATACAGTGACACCACCTTGTCCCATCTGCCTTGCCTAACCCTCCTAAAGAACCTAACAGCCAGCAATCATGGCACACCAGTTGCAGGACTCATCTCACCAGGTTTTGCTTATGCCAATGATATCTTAGCTATAGGATTGGGCATAATCTTCTAGTTCCTGTCTCCTGTTGCTTATTCTTCATGCTGTGTGCATTAGTAGACATTACAAATATGCTCCAATGTACTCAGCACATTATGGAACAGACAGAAGGACCCCACTAGCACACGATCCCTCACACACTGGTATGCCCCCAGGTTTATCACTAGCCTCTAAGTTTATCTCTAGAAAGCCTGATTTTATCCATTTCCCCTTTAAATCTAATCTAAAGCTTTCCAATGAACCCTGTTAACTCCTTCACAAATATCCATTTCTAGCTTTGAGAAAGGTCTATCCTCTCTGGTGCCAGCAGGCCTGCTGTTGTGTAGACTGATCCATGATTCAGTCAAACCCAAAATTCTGCTAGTGACAACATTCCCAGAAACAGGTTTTGGTCTGCTGGCTCTTTTTATTTCTTCCCTCATCACTCTCTGCAACTGGAAGGGTAGAGGAGAACACTGTGCTCCTTATCCCTTAACCAGTCATCCCCAGGCTGTTAAGTCTTTCTGATTGCCCTTGGACCTCTTGTTGCAGTTTAAGAGCTGCCTACATGAAAAATCAGGAATAGACAATCTGAGGACTGCACCATGGTAGGAAGTCTTTTCATCACATCCTTAACCCAGGCCCCAGGAAGGCAGTAGACTTCCATAAGAAGTGGGTCAAGCCTTGCTCTTTGGCAAGTTGGAAATTTGAACAGCAGATGAAGAAACTTAAATGCAAACAACTATAACAGTCTATTTCTTAACACATATCTTCCTGGATGTTTCTCCCTCATGAGGACTACCAGCAAGGTATGAAGGCTGCTATCCTGAGGGAAGCCACTGTTCCACTGTTCCTTCCTACATGTTACCAGGAAATGCAAGACTCCACTGAAGATGTTATTCTTCATATACCCCCTCCATCCTTTCCTCTATTTGTTCATTTTGTTTTTCTTCTTTTAAAGACCCATGTTAATCTTCTCATAAATAAACACAAAAGATATCTCTTAAGATTTGAGCAGCAATTCATGACACAAATACCACATGTATCCACATTTACACATGGGGAATGACACCCCTTTTGTTTAGAAGTCACTTATAAAGAAAAGTGACTTAAAGATATTAATATATTTTATCATTGGAAGATAACATGATGCTATCAACATATGTGATTGTTTCCATGGAGATTAATGGATTCAAGCAAAATAATTCTGGTCAGGAGCTCAATAAAAATTGTATGAGCTCTTGAGATAGGTATGAAATTGACACAGGTCAATACAATTTAATTTGCAAGGTCACAAACACATTTCTCACTTTCCATATTATTAGACATAGTAATAGGTTTCCTATAATTCTTCCTTAACATCCATTTAAAAATCACAGCTCTACAATACTTATTAAAGTTTATTCCTTTAATGTGTTCACTTCAGAAGATTCTGTACAACTTTGTTTTGAATTATATTATTGTCTCTTTGTCTGGAACAGAAATCTTCTCTTCCCTTTCCCTTCCCTTTCCCTTCCTTTTCCCTTCCCTTCCCTTTCCTTTCCCTTCCCTTTCCTTTCCCTTTCCCTCTCTTTTTTTCCACTATGGGACTGGAAAATGTCTTGCATAACCCAGACTTGTTCTATTTTACATTTGTTAAAAAAATGAAGAGAACTGGGAAAAATCCAGTGGAGTAGTGGAAGACCTAACACTCCCCTGTACATGCTATTAAACTCACACATTGCGAGCTTTATTTTTCATTGTCATAGGTCTTCACTTAGGAATTATTTAAAATTTACATTTTCTGTTATTTTTATGATAACTCGGCAAACTGTTCACATTCCAAAATTTATTGCTAAAGATGTTAAGTAAACTTCAATAAATGGACGTGTTAAATAAGCTTCAATAACATGGGAGAAATGATGCACTGATAATAATGTTAAAGGGTTTTAATGTGACTGTTTTCTTCTATAATGTCTCATTCATCCCATTTTGGTTACACAGTAAACAAGCTGCTCTAATAAACAGGAAAAAATAAAATGCCATCCATTCAAGAGTGAGCAGCTGCTGGTAGACTTTATATGACAAAAAAAAAAAAAAAAAAAATTTTTCTGTTCCGGGTTGGTTTTGCTAA
>NDXB01017696.1:53495-89400 GCA_002631895.1 Agapornis roseicollis
TTTTATAAGAAAAAAAAAAAAAAAAAAAAGTTTTATCTGTTCCTGTTGGATTCACCTCAGAGAGTCTTACTGCCACCAAACATATGGGTGGAAGTTCGGTTTCCTGGTGGGAGTTGAGAATTGTAACTCATCTGGCTTCAAGTGAGTGTGTAGGCGCACACTGAGTCCTGCCCCATCATGGGGACCTGTCCCACATCTGCTGAAATATGCTGGCTGAGTCTTCCAGCAATGGTGAATCAACTTTTAAATTGAGGGGATGCTGTTCAGATATGGAAGTTTATTATTAACAGACAGCAGGTAATGTATTTTATTGTAACTTTGATGCACTTGTGGTGATAGGCTGAAAATTGACCCTTCAGACTTTATCTGGTTATGCATTCTGTTAACTGCTTGCAGCTGTGGCAAGGTTATGAGTGAGACAAAGTCAGTGAGCAAAAGCAGTATCTTTTAATATAAATATTAATAAGAATTATTCAGTAGAAGGAAATAAAATCAACAAAAAAATTTAATGATACATCCTAGCTAAGAACAATTCCAAGCTAAGAACAATTCCAATTTCAGCTTCTATTTTGTCTTGAATATTGCTGGGTTTTTTTGTATGTAGACAAAGATTCTGTGTTCCCAAAGCTGGGCTATATTTTTTAATCTACAGTTTATGGTGTAATAGGAAACGTTACAAGCACTACATCTGCTTGTCACAGAAATGTTTGGTACATGCCACTGCCTACAAAATACCATCTAACAGAAATCTTGAGGTGCAGCAACATGCATATCGGATGTAGACATTTCTCTTTGAAATGCTTGCTACAGCCAGAATGAAACACTCTGGATATTGCATATGCATATGTTAAGAAGAGGAGGACACAGGCATACAAGGAAGAAAATAAAAAGGAAAAAAGCATAAGGAAGCATACAGATCACGCATCTGAACAGGGAAGGAGGTATGACATCTTATGCCATCAGGCAGCTTACCATCTTTCTCTAGTTTCCCAAGAACAAGCCTACCTTAAAAAAACAGCTGGACACTTTGTTACAATTTGTAACTTGAAAAAGGATTCCCTTAGGTCAGTGATTTCTCCAGCTCATGAGGCAGAGAATATGGAACCTTCTGAACAAAGCAACACAAACATGAACATACATGCTGAGTACAGAGGCCAGCAAAAAAGTTTCTTTTAAAATCTTTGATCTTGGATTATAATATATCAAATACCAGTGATAAAGCAGTTATTGCAGAGAAGTAATTTCATAGCTGTAATATATGACTGCCTTTGTATTGTATTAGAACCAAAGTAGAATAAGCAGTGTGTTCTCTTCATTGGCAAAATTCCTAGACCGTGTTTTGATCCTATTTACCTGTCTACAAATACCAAATTTGATTGTGCCATGATTACTTATCCTCATCAATCTGGAAGCAGATTGAGGCTACTTCAAAAGTTATTAAATCAGTATTCAAGATTCTTCTAATTATATCATAAAATCTGTCTTTCATCCTGTCATATCTTCTACCAGCAGACAATTGCTTACCTACACAAAATCTGGGATCACAGCTGAAGCCCAGGCTTCTTCAAAATCACTTTGACAACTTTGTGTTGATGAAACAACTGAGTGTAAAGGTAATATAATTTTACATAATTTGAGAGATATTTTAATGCTGTATGTGTAAATAATATCACTTTTGTAATAATTTTTGAATCTGGAAGGACACTTTTTGTTTTAGAACTGTTTTCACCCTTCTTGTTAAGGAAAACCAAAGCCAAAAGTTTTTACCCATCACAGTATGTGATAGCTGTATTTTAGAGAGGAACAGTAGTTCTCGGTAGTTCACTATTTTCATAAAATCATTGAATAGTTAGGGTTGGAAAGGACCTTAAGATCATCCAGTTCCAACACCCCTGTCATAAGCAGGGACACCTCACACTAAACCATGTCACCCAAGGCCCTGTCCAATACAACCTTGAACACAGCCAGGGATGGAGCATTCACAATTTCCTTTGGCAACCCATTCCAGTGCCTCACCACCCTAACAGGAAAGAATTTCTCCCTTATATCTAAACTTTCCCTGTTTAAATTTGAACCTGTTACCCCTTGTCCTGTCACTACAGTCCCTAATGAAGAGCCTCTCTCCAGTGTCCCTGTAGGCACCCTTCAGATACTGGAAGGCTGCTATGAAGTCTCCACGCAGCCTTCTCTTCCCCAGGCTAAACAGCCCCAACTTTCTCAGCCTGTCTTCGTATGGGAGATGCTCCAGTCCCCTGATCATCCTCGTGGCCCTCCTCTGTACTTGTTCCAACAGCTCCATGTCCTTTTTATGTTGAGGACACCAGAACTGCACACAATGCTCCAAGTGAGGTCTCACGAGAGCAGAGTAGAGGGGCAGGATCACCTCCTTTGACCTGCTGGTCACGCTCCTTTGGATGCAGCCGAGGATACGGTTGGCTTTCTGGGCTGCAAGTGCACACTGTTGGCTCATGTTCATTTTCTCATCAAGCAACACCCCAAGTCCTTCTCTGCAGGCCTGCTCTGAATCTCCTCTTTGCCCAACCTGTAGCTGTGCCTGGGATTGCTCCTACCCAGGTGTAGGACCTTGCACTTGGCATGGTTAAACTTCATGAGGTTGGCATCAGCCCACCTCACAAGTGTGTCAAGGTCCCTCTGGATGGCATTCCTTCCCTCCAGAGTATCCACCAGACCACACAGCTTGGTGTCATCGGCAAATTTGCTGAGGGTGCACTCAATCCCATGTCCATGTCAACAATGAAGATGTTGAACAAGATTGGCCCCAACACTGATCCCTGAGGATACCACTCGTTACAGGTCTCCAGCCAGATGTTGAGCCGTTGACCACAACTCTTAGTGTTCGGCCATCCAGCCAGTTCTTTATCCACTGAGTTTTGGTTGGTTTTGGTTTTTTTTATTTTTTTTTTTTTAAACAGGATGAAAACCACCCTTTTTTAGGTTTGGATTTTTTTTTTTTTAACAGAATGTTTTAATTATAGTTCATTATAGATTTCACTTTTAAGAAGTTGTGTTAAAAGTTTACAGTTGTGTGATGTAATTGGAATTTAGTAAGCTTTGAACTACCCATGCTTGCACTGAGCTCTAAGAGTCTCATGCAAAGATTTTGAAAGCTCAAATGCTGTAATAGCAAACTGTAATAAAATTACAAAATTTGAGATTGGTGATCCTCTTTCTTTCTCCCTCTGAGACTGTTCATTTTCCCCAACAGCACCCATCAAGGTTGTGGTGTGGGTCACACCACTGTGTCTTGTAATCTCTTCTTTGCTTGTTTTTCATAATCATGAAAAAGTCTATGTTAGCTAGAAATAGTCATAAGCCTAAAATCAGCATGTTGGCATCAACTAAGGTACCACAGGGGATGATGACCGGTCGATGAGAAGTGTTGTGTTCTGTGTGGTGTACCTGATAATGAGGAAGAGTGATAATAAACACTTTCAGAAAAAAAATTCAAATACAATTTCGTAGATTAGGACATCAGCCAGATAACATCCATCAACAGAAAAGTGAATGAAGCAGGTGAAGATATAAACTGGTTGAATTGGAACCAAAAGACCTTGGAACGTTTAGGCCACATTACCTGAACAAAATGACAAAAGCAGGAATTTTCCGAATGTGTGATTTCACACAGTTCTTAA
Organism: Agapornis roseicollis; assembly: GCA_002631895.1. Taxonomy (NCBI): domain Eukaryota; kingdom Metazoa; phylum Chordata; class Aves; order Psittaciformes; family Psittacidae; genus Agapornis; species Agapornis roseicollis. The sequence goes on from NDXB01017696.1 coordinate 57,149, forward strand.
TTGTTGAAAAGTAAATTAGTTCAATTTTCATTGCAACATTCTTTTCTCTTACTTTCTCTGATTAATGCTAAAGCCCATGTTTTTCTTCAACCATTCTCTATTGACCATTTATAGAGATGCTGAGTTAGATAACCTTTCCATTTCACCACAAACGGTTTTGCCTGCATTTTCACATACAAAGGCACATAGAAATTGCTTTTTAATCTCTGTAATGTTCCTAGACACATAATATCTGTCCTACCCAAACATGTAATTCTCACAAATAAATCTGTGTTAAGGTTAGATACAGGCAGTCTTTCAAAGATTGAAAACTTGGACATTTGTTAAGGTAATTAAAATTAAATACAATGTGGATATAAAATTAAATATATTAATAAAGTTTCAGCCACCTGTAATTAGTGTAGCTTTAAATATTATTGACCTCATAGAAGCAACTTCTAAATTTTAGCAACAAATATTGTCCAAGATGAAATAAAGAAATCAATTATTTGCTTGATGAAATATTTTACTTTAAATAAATCTAGTGTTACTTCATAAGTATCTACTGCATGACAGACGCATTTTCACCTCCCAGGCACTCAGCTGAAACCTTAGCTCATTTAGCAAGTTAAGCAACAGTTTGAAAATTTTTAGCCAACTCCATTTTCCTTTTGAGAATGAACAGCTGGAAGGTGGCTTGCAGGTAAATTTAAAGAAGCTTTTATTCATGTGTTTAGTATTTTAAGAAGTTCACAAGCCATCAGGAAACAGAAGTACTGTTGTATTATATCGTCCTGGATTCAGCAGTAGCAGTCATTTTTCTCCTTCTCAGTAGATGGTGCAGTACTGTGTTTTTGGCAGTGGGGGGAAGAAGAAGTAGGGTGGGGGAGTGAGCAAAAAGCTACGTGGTTTCTGAGTAACAAGCTGGGCTTAAACCATGACAGCTCATTTTGGCACCCAGTGTGGGATATTAAAGGTTGAGATAACAACAGATCTGACTGGAGTGTGTCTAATCGTATTTGTGATAAGCATTCATTGTTTCGGATTAATAGTGACTCATCTCAATGCTGATTTATTGGCTCTCAAAGTTCCTGTTCCTGATCTCACAGTTTCATCATGTCCTACCTTACTTAAAGCTGGTATTTGCTGTGTTACTGTTTATTGGCTGGGGGCCTTGGGCTAAAGTTCTTGTCTCATTGTACTTTATAGTAATGACTTCTAATACAATAGACTCATTCATTGATCATGAAACTGATCTGGCTTGCATTCTCAGTGTAGTCACCACCTCTATACTTTGGGAGGTATATAATAGAAGTGTATAGCAATCACACCTGTCTTTTCCCCTCCTCAGGTGGTCAGCCTATGAGGGACACATTCCCACAAACCCTAGTGACAAGTGTAGCAGCTACTCAGACTCTGACTACAACAGATAACACAGCTACTCCAGCTCCAAACACAGCAGCTACATCAACCCCAGTGACAAGTACAGCAGCTACTCAAATTCCGACCACAGCAGACAGCGCAGCTACTCCAGCTTCAAGCACAGCAGCTACACCAGCCCCAGTGTGAGATTTCTGAAGGTTTTGAATGGCCTTTGGGTACCCTTGAGACTTGCCTGCTGGTTGTGATGGGAATCAGCATGTTGGCATGCATACAAAGTGTGTTTTATCCACAAGCATTTCATCTGATCTCGAAAGTCAAGCTGTCTTGGGTTTAGCAGTAGCAGTCATTTTTTCTCCTTCTTAGTAGCTGGTGCAGTGCTATGGTTTGACTTTCAGTCTGGAAACACTGATGATAACACCAATATTTTTATCTGCTGCTCAGTAACGTTTAGTCTGACCAAGAACTTTCTGAGTCTCATGGTCGGCCAGGGAGGAGAGGAAGCCAGGAGGAAGCAGAAACAGGACACCTGACCCAAACTAGCCAAAGAGGTATTCCATACCACAGCATGTCATGCCCACTATAATAAACTGGAGGCAGTTACCTGGAAGGCCTAGATCACTGTTTGGTTGGGCTGGGTATCAGTTGGTGGGTGGTGAGCAGCTGTATTCTCTTCCCTTGTTATTTCCCTTATCATTATTATTATTGATGGTAGCAGCAGTGGTTTGTGTTATACCTTAGTTACTGGATTGTTCTTACCTCAACCTGTGAGAGTTACATTCTTTCGATTCTCCCCCCTGTCCCTCGGGGAGCAGGGGGAAGGAAAGGGGGGTGAGGGGTGGGGGGTGGAATGGGAATGAGCGAGCAGCTGTGTGGTTCTGAGTGACAAGCTGGGCTTAAACCATGACATATATGAAATGTAGTTTGACAGTGGTTAGGCTGTAATAAGAAGTTGTTTATCAATTCAATAAATCACAAGAGAACTTTTTAGTTTCATCAGTATTTGTTTGAATTAAATCAAAGCTTTGAAAATTTTATTATTCCTGTAAATTAAAAAATCCTGAAAATGTTGTGCTTATTTTCACAATTTAAGATATTTTTCTAATTGCATGAAATAATCTGAGGGAATCTGTGGTGGCTGTTAGTTATCCGTGGGTAGTGGTATTTAGAAAATTACAACTTTTGAAAGAGATTCCTGTATTAATCATATACACAATAATCATATATGCAGTTAATTATTAACTGAACAACAACAGGTAGGGCAGCATGTAAGTTTGATTAACTGTTATTTAAAATATATTAATAAATATGATGAGTTTATACCTGTTCAAAAGAAAAAAAAATATGTTGCAGTTGAAGAACAAGGAGTGAAAATTTTGCAAAATTATACACAGTGACAATTTATTATATGTTATAATTTAACTTATCCTTTTTTGGCACACACATATTTGGTCATTACAATATATATTCAAGTACTTTACTCAGTTTAATTTTAGATAAAACAAATCAATATAAACCATATAAATATAAACTAGACTTTTTGTTTAAGGAGCAGCCTTCCTGTTTTTGTTTCATATAGAGGGAAATTTTTTTCTTAATATTTATTTTGGTAAACCATGATATCATTAGTTTATAGGAAAAAAACCCTACAATATTTGTTAATTGCTTTAGTTTCATAAGCAGAAGTCCCCCTCCCTTCAACACTCACACAACATCTAGCTCCCTGCAAGTACAAATTCAAGTGCAACAAGAGAGCTCCTTTTAGAGCTTTCTTCTTATAAAGTTTGAATCCTGCTGCCTGTAGCAGTACTTCGAACATTTCTGTATGTCTATGTGCCACGCAAGAATATGCAACCTGTCTTCTACTGTCTAGCTGTACCAGTCTGGCAACATAAGACATGTCACTAATTATTTCAGGACCTTTGAGATCAGTTGCTCTAAAGAAATATGTGTTAATAATGTAAAGGAATAATTTGACCCAAAAAAGACCAAGGACACTTAAAGCGCATGTGACCTCTTTTCTTGTCCTAGAGAATACCCTTTATCATCACAGGTAATTATAGCTTACCTAGTAGCTTGATTTTCATGTAGAAACCAAAATAAGACAGATAATATTTAGCTTTTTATGTTAATTATTTAAAATTAGTGCCTGTGTTCCATATCACATGGTGTCATTTCTGATTCTTAGCTGGATAAAAGACTTAAACATTAATCAATGAAATCAGAATTAAAATCAAAGTATAAGACTGTGGAAGATAGCAAGTACAGCTGAAAATACTAGCACTTTTGTTAAGCCCATATTCCATTGTTGATTTATTCATGTTATACATTTCCTCTCACACACACATATAGTTCAGCTTCTCAGTGAAGTCACTGTGAACACTTACATATCTTTAAAACAGGAATTTAAGAGAATCCAAATGATCATATAAGTGAGTGTCATACACAATGACATCGAATATACAGAAAATAACAACTATAAAGAGTGAAAATGATTGAAAACTTCTATATTGAAGGGCGCTTTTTTTCCTTTTTCACTCTTTTTCTTCAGGAAATCCATCTTATCTTGCATCTGATAAGAAACAAAACCAGCTATCAAAATTTTTTAAAATCTCTTCAGAATTCTTTTGGAGGTGAAAATATTCTGGAAATTTCCATGTGGAAGTGGATGATTAATGTATCTTTGACTAATATATGCAAAAGGCAGATGAAGGAACATAAGATCTGATGCAGCTTCTAGGAGCTGATGTGAATAAAGCAGCAGAACATCATAAGCATGTAGCTCAGAGAAAGCAGTCTATATGCCCTGATGATAAATCATCCATGCCTGTTTTTCTAAGGGGAGCCATAAATGGTGGCTTATGCTTGTGAAGGACTGGTCAACCTCTTTTACAACCCATGCTCATACCAAGGCATTTTTCTTTGCTTTCATTCTGCTCCTTACTTAGTCTGTAAATATAGCAACCTCCCTCCCAGCTAATGAAATATCTTTGTGCCATGTGGGTGGACAATAGCATGTTCAAAGCCAGTGCCAACTAAGATAAAATTTACTCTTCATGCTTGCTGAGTATTTACAAATACAACTGCAACTTCAAAGTGGATAGAAAGTTTTATTCCTTTATGATTCTGATTAACCACTGGTAGGAAAATCTCAGAGTCTTGAGGTCCACTTTGGGAAAATATGCACATCTGGAAACCCTGTCCTTTCATCTGTGCAATATTCAAAGACAAGTTGGCAAAGTAAAGATGCCATTATTGAGAACAGGCTTTTTTTTCTATTATGACACCTTTACACTGTCATAATAGAAACCCAATTCATAGAAAAACCTTTAATGGCAATAATTGTTATCTACAATATAAATAAATAATACATTATATACTTTATTTTTTTTATTTTTTCCTTAAGTTTATAAAATATCTTCTTTAAATCACATCGTCGTGCATTAGACCTAGTGCACTTAACAACCCAGTGCATTTAAGTGGCTCCTGTTAACACATTTCAAAAAGGAATATCACTGCCAAATGTATCTTTATTATTTTTTACTTTTGAGAATGAGGGCTGGATCCTGTATTTTTGTGGAAATACAGTCAGGATTTGTGTTCTGTAAACAAAGAACTTCCTATAGTAAACAACAACCATTATCATACCCTCTTGTAGTTAATAGTGATGACTTTCACCTTATTTAATAATGAAACTGTAGCACCTTCAACAGAGAAACTGTACCTGACAGCGTGTTTGCATAGCTCTGAGGAAAACAAGCCCTTGGCCTTCTGAGGCCATCCGAATCACACTGCAATACAAATGCTCAATTATTAATGTTATTGTGGGAAATAACATTCTGGAAGAATGTTGCAAATTGACTTGTAATTGACTGATACTTAATTTCTGAGGTGAATATCTGGAGCAAATTTGAGCCTCTTCCTAAAAGGTTGCTTAAAACTAAAAAAAAAAACCAACAAAAAAACCCAATAAGAACCAGTAACAAAACAAAACAAAAAAAAGCAAAAAAACCAAAAAACCAAGCAAACAACCCTCCTCTCCCCCCCAAAAAAAAACAAACAACCAAACCCAAACAACTACAACAAAAAAAAAGCAGCCTGTATCTGCATTAGTAAATCAAGCCATGCTAGGAAATAATCGAAGTATCATAACTGCATCTATTTTTTGGTTGGTAGTATGCTCTCTGGCAGATACTCAGTCTAGTCAACCACCAGTCTCTCAAACAATTTGTTGGCACCATTACGGAGTTTGAGACCACAGTCTCATTAAGTGATATCCATTTTTGGAGGCTAGGGGGATTTAATGGTCTGAGTCCAGCCTTTCTGCACTGGTTGGGCCTAAGGCCAGCAAACACTCCATAGTACTGTTTTACTTGTTATTACAGATATCACCACAGGGGCCAGATATCAGAGCATTGTTTTTTATAATATTATCAACAACAAAGTCATCTGTCACAACTCTGGAATGTGCTTACCATTTTGTTTAACTGATTTATATTTCAGTGTAAACTGTTCAGTGTCTTCAACTGTTTCTGTTCTTGTACACGGCCAGATTGCAAACAGCAGGGAAAAAACCCTGTCATCCATAAGCAAGCATTTCATTTCTTGGCCGAAAATTTCACACAGGAGACAGATCTCTAGTTTATATGCCAGTAAATGCATTTACAGCTGACACACCACCACAAAATGGACTGTCAGTTGTGAAAATAAGTTTGCACATGACTGAACAAGTCCAACCCACTTGCATTCAATTTAAAATGAATTGTCCAATTTCTGTTGTCTTTCAATCTGCATTTCTCATTCTACACATAGAGATTCAGACAACTAGAAGTTTGTGTCAGCCATTTTACTATATAAACAGGTTTTTTTCAGAATTTTCTCTAATCACAATTTTTTTTTCTTTTTTTTTTTTTCCCCAGAAAAAACTAGGAACTGTTTCCTGATTACTCCAACTATTGAAGAAAAATTAATAAGCAATAATGATGGATGAGTCTCAAGAGCTGTATGATTTGAATCACAGGACCCCTCTTCTCTCTCTCCAAATTTTTTGGAAGTGGTTGGCTAGAAGTCAGGAATATCTATTTGGAACTTCTCAGACGTATCTTAGTGAACAGGGAAGGGATTTTAGGCAATAGGATTTTTCTGTTGCATACTTTGACAGTGAGGGTAGAGAGCCTCAAGAGCTTCTGAAAGAAGTCAAAGTGAAAGAAAACTCCAAGGTCTGCTTTGCAATTACAGTATTGGCTGAATTTTATGGGGATCTCCTTATGCCAGATCACTTCCTCAAAACCTGAGAAAATTCTGACTCTGTGCCTCAGACATGTAAACTTGAATTTCTTTCCCACACTATCTGTACTTTTTAGTACTTCAATGGGAAGTTCCTCCAGGCAAAACCTGAGACTTAACACAGCACGTACAGCTTCCAGTACACCTGACAGACCTACACTATCAGTTCACACTGTAAACAGCTCAGATATTATGTGATCTGACATTGAGGTTAAAGCTCATGTATTACTTTTTTAAACTGAGTAACTCATGCTTGGCAAAAGAAAACCTTGGTTTAAGAACAAAATCTAAATTGAAATTGAAAGTGGTCACTCACATTCTGTGCTTGTGCTTTATTTTTTTTTTTTAACCAAGATTTGAAGGCTTCTTTTTCAAAGGATGATTAAGTATGACTTTGCCCCAGAGGTTCAATTAGTATAATAACGTTAAAAATGGCCATTAGCCATTTCTGTAATATAGACTGCAAGAGTAAGTGAAAGTAATTCCTTTCTCTTGGATGGATTAATAAATGAATGGTAAATGAAATCCGTTGTCAGTCACCAGATGGTGCAATTATCAACAGTCCTACAGGTTTTGTTCTGTATATATGTATAGTTTAAACTCTGGGAAAATGTACTTTGTTGGGCACACATGTTTTCACAACAGAAGATCATTTATTTTATAAGAAATGATTCTAATTGGCATAATTTCCTAAGTGCAGAGATGGCACTCATATGTTATCGTAATGAAAAATGAAAATACATTGCTTGAAACTAGTTTCTTAAATGCAACTTAAAAAAGTGATTGCTGCTTTGAAGGGGACTTGTATCTATAGCTTCATAATCCATGCATTTCACAGTCATCTAGTAATGCTATTTTACATAATAATATTGCACAATTTAATATATTCAACAGGAATACTTTATTCAATATATTTAGGTCCAGAAAAGGAAAGTTCAACAAGAAAGTAGTATTACTTTATATTTATCTTTTGTTACTAGAAATTAAACTATTACACTCCTTGGCTATACACTAATAAATTTAGGAATATATATTTAATATTATCAAATGTGGTAAAATATTCCAGAAGGAAGTTAACAAAAACACACCCACTGCTATATGGTTTTTTTAATGTGTAAACTGTAACTGCACTTGAAACAGAAATAACTTTGAAACTTGATTCAGTAAATTCAGTTACATCTTTAAATTCCAATTGAGAATATTTAGCCCTTACAGGAATAGGTCCATATATGAACAAAAAACAGCGTTGCAATGCAGAAATATGTGCTAAACCCCAATCTTCCTAGAAGGGAAGGCCAACCAATTTTTCTGCATTCATTGGGCCTGATCACAAATAATCCACTTGTAATATACACTTCTAAAGAAAAGATAATTTGTCTTATAATGCTCTTGTACAGTGGTAGTTTTATTTTATACTTTAGTTATTGGACTGTTCTTATCTCTACCCATGGGGTTTACATTCTTTAGATTCTCCTCCCCATCTCTTCCAGAGTGTGGGGGAGAAAAGGAGGAAATGCCTGCATGGTTCTGAGTTACTGGCTGGGCTAAAACCATGACACTGTTATGGAATCCAGATTAGGTCTATGACACTGCCTGAAAATGTGGCATGCCATTATGACTTATTCTGGACTGAAATGTTTGAGCTTAAAGTAAAAATAACTATGGCTAGAGAAGAAAAAGGAAATAAAAAGAACAAATAAATGTGCTGGGAACAGGACCAAAAATGTTATATGAATTTGATTTTTGTTTTTGTTTCTTCTTGAAATTTATACAGTAGCCAAAATTGACAGCTGTCTTAATTATGCATGTGCAGGAATTTCTGATTATGCTATATTTGTCTGAGAAGAAAAAACATACAAAATAATAATTTCACTTCATATAGGATTATGAATACTAATGAAAAACAACTGTTGAGTTCTACAATTAAAAATCATGTCATTTTCCAATATTAATACTACCTGTTCTTTAGTAATACTCCAATTCTCTGAAACTATCTATTTCTAGCAAATTAGGAAAGCCCAACTGACTGACCTAAAATGTCACATTTTACCGTTGTTTTCCTTTACATTTGTTTGTTTCAAGATGTCACCATTCATCACACAATATTTTTTATAATACCTTTTGGAACTCAAGCCATTGATTAACTCTACAGGCAGGACTTTAGAGGGATCAGGGAATACTGACACAAGATGATCCAACATGAAAATACAAGTTCTGACCCTGCAAAGATTTTTGAACCTGATAACTCCATGCCCTGCAAGGAAGCTCTGCTAACACCAGCTGAGCTTTTCTCAATATGAGAATGAGATGGTAGAATTCAAGATACTCAGGATGGTGAGAAGAGCGTGCAGCAAACTCACTGCCCTGGACTTCAACAGAGCAGTCTTTGGCCTCTTCAGGAACCTGCTTAGTAAGGTTCCATGGGATATAGCCCTAGAGGGCAGGGGAGCCCAAAACTGCTGGATGATATTCAAGGATGACCTGCTACAAGCTCAGGAGTGTTGCATCCCAACTGGAAGGAAGTGCAGCAGGAGGAGCAGGAGACCTCCATGGATGGATAAGGAGCTGCTGAGAAAAACTCAAAGGAAGAAAGAGGCTTACAAAAGTGGAAGCAAGGACAGGCGGCCTGGGATGAATACAGGGATGTTGTCTGGAAATCTAAGGACCAGGTGAGGAAAACTAAGGCTCAGTTAGAATTAAACTTAGCTAGGGATGTTGAGAATAACAAGAAGGGATTCTACAGGTATATTGCAAATAAAAGACAGACCAGGAACAACTTAGGCCCCCTCCAGAAGCTATCGGGTGAACTGGCTTCACAGGATTTGGAGAAGGCTGAGGTTCTGAATGACTTCTTTGCCTCGGTCTTCAACAGGAAAGGCTCTGACTGCACCACCCAAGTCTTGGAAGGCAGATGCAGGTACTGTGAGAATGAAGACCGTGGGACCACTGTAGGAGAGGATCTGGTTTGAGACCATCTTAAGAACCTGAATGTGCATAAGTCCATGGGACCTGATGAAATCCACCCATGGGTCCTGAAGGAGCTGGCGAGTGAAGTTGCTAAGGCATTGGCCATCATATTTGAGAGATCATGGCAATAAGGTGAAGCTCCCGAAGACTGGAAAAGGGGAAATATAACCTCCATTTTCAAGAAGGGGAAAATGGATGACCCAGGGGATTACAGACCAGTCAGTCTCACCTCCATGCCTGGCAAAATCTTGGAGCAGATTGTCCTGGAAGGTATGCTAAGGCACATGAAAAACAACAAGGTGCTTGGTGACAGCCAGCATGGCTTCACTAGGGGGAAATCCTGCCTGACCAATTTGGTGGCCTTCTATGATGGGGCCATGGAACTGATGGACAGGGGTAGAGTAGTTGACATCATCTACCTGGACTTGTGCAAAGTGCTCGACACTGTCCCACACGACATCCTTGTCTCTAAATTGGAGAGACATCAATTTGATAGGTGGACCACTCAGTGGATAAAGAACTGGCTGGATGGCCGTACACAAAGAGTTGTGGTCAACGGCTCAGTGTCCAGCTGGAAGCTGGTGATGAGTGGTGTCCCTCAGGGATAGGTGTTGGGACCGGTCCTGTTTAACATCTTTGTTGCTGACATGGACATTGGGATTGAGTGCACCCTCAGCAAGTTTGCCAATGACACCAAGCTGTGTGGTTCGGTGCATACGCTGGAGGGAAGGAATGCCATCCAGAGGGACTTTGACACACTTGTGAGGTGGGCTGATGCCAACCTCATGAAGTTTAACCATGCCAAGTGCAAGGTCCTCCACCTGGGTCAGAGCAATCCCAGACACAGCTACAGGTTGGGCAAAGAGGAGATTCAGAGCAGGCCTGCAGAGAAGGACTTGGGGGTGGTGGTTGATGAGAAAATTAACAAGAGCCAACAGTGTGTGCTTGCAGCCCAGAAAGCCAACTGTATCCTCAGCTGCATCAAAAGGAGTGTGATCAGCAGGTCAAAGGAGGTGATCCTGCCCCTCTACTCTGCTCTCGTGAGACCTCACTTGGAGCATTGTGTGCAGTTCTGGTGTCCTCAACATAAAAAGGACATGGAGCTGTTGGAAGAAGTCCAGAGGAGGGCCACGAGGATGATCAGGGGACTGGAGCACCTCCCATATGAAGACAGGCTGAGAAAGTTGTGACTGTTTAGCCTGGGGAAGAGAAGGCTGCATGGAGACCTCATAGCAGCCTTCCAGTATCTGAAGGGCACCTACAGGGACGCTGGAGAGAGGTTCTTCATTAGGGACTGTAGTGATAGGACAAGGGGTAAAGGGTTCAAACTTAAAGAGGAGATGTTTAGATTTGATATAAGGGAGAAATTCTTTCCTGTTAGGGTGGTGAGGCGCTGGAATGGGTTTCCCAGGGAGGCTGTGTGTGCTCCATCCCTGGCAGTGTTCAAGACCCGGTTGGACAAAGCTTTGGGTGACATGGTTTAGTGTGAGGTGTCCCTGCTTATGGCAGGGGGGTTGGAACTAGATGATCTTAAGGTCCTTTCCAACCCTGATTTTCTATGATTCTATGATTCTGTGATTCTATGAATAGGCTGACCTACATCTGATTTCAAATACTTGCAGGCTCAGGAGCAGTTAGGAGAGAAAATGGTATGTACCTTGTGTATCTAAAGCCCTAAATGCAACTTAAAACAATCAGTTTCAGTTTTAGAGGTAATCTCCAGGGTTACACCTGGTCTGCACATTTTCATGGCACAGTTCAATATAACTTTTGATTTTACATTACTGTACACGAGAGCGTCAATTTTGCTTTCATGACTTTCTTTCAGTTGTTTGTTTTGTGTAAGAACTGTTTTTAGTTATATCCCTCCTGAGTAGCAAGAGAGTTATGTCTTTTCCTCCTTGGTCAGCAGCACACACCGGGCTTCATGGTGCAGTGGGATGACAGAGACAAACCTCCCTTTTTGGTTATGCCTGCATCTGACCCCATACAACATGATTTGGGTTGCTGTTACTCTAGCTGGGGTGTCTTGCTGAAATGAGAAGGAAGAGTACCCCCATTTTAGACTGATTTTTTGTAGTGATGAGTGAAAATCTCCAAGAAAAGGTGAAACATATGGCCTCTCCCATGAACTTTTTTCATCCTTTGTCCAGTGGGCAAGAACTTGCTTCTCCACTTCTGTCAAAAAAGTATCAACATAGTGATCAATGAATCTATGGGCAGTCTCTGGTGGGTTTGCTGCCTGTTTTTCAAATGTGGTGTGGAGCAGTGAAATTCAAACCTCCAAAAAGTCAGTCTGTAATTTAAAGATGTTCTTTGAAATATGCAAGGTTTGAGGAAGAAAATAATGTGCATTACTTAAAAAAAAAATTGTGGACATCTTCTAGGTCATTGGATCCTGAACACATGACCAAGGAGAAAATGTTTACCAATAGATAAAAGTGGAACTACTGCTTAAACAAAGTGGACATGCTTTGAAATATCTGATACTTGCATTTAAAGTTTAAACATACTGAGATTAAATCTCTTCTTATGTGTTTCCTTTGCATAGGTTGTTTTTTTGGCTTTTTCTTATGTCATCTGAAGGAACAGTGTAACTTTGGTAAATTAGATGATTGTCTAAGGCAATAAAGTGGGCATTTCCTCACCTCTGCTGCAAGCTAAGAGCATGCACATGAACTGGTACCACAGTCCGGGCAATTATCAATGACTTTTGAATCAATGACATCTTGATCAAGTGAGCCTGCACTCTCAAGTTTTGTGTTTGTTTTGTTTGTTTTGTTTGATTGTTTGTTTTTAAACAGATATTACATCCTCTGTGATACAGTGGAATTGATTAGAAAATGTTTATTTAGAAGTCTAGTAATTTTCCATTTTCAAGTGGTACTAGTACCTTCATTTCTTTTGTTTTGGATTTATTACTTTTACTGTTTGTTGCTGCAGTGGTTGTAGGTCAATAATAATTTGATGTAAAAACTTATTGTCATGTGTAACTGTGCCATGCCATAGCACAGTCTAACAAGTAGTACCTCCTTAATTTTCTCATCCCAAGTTTTCTGAGAACTTCATCTTCTGTTAAATGGGGAGTGTCTCATGGCACCTGGGTAAATAAGAACATATCTGTGTTACTAATTTTGCATTAACACAGAGTCAGACTGAACAATCTGGAGGGGGAGATTAGTTAACTCTTCTCCTTGATTAACTGAAATGGTCTGATTGAAGAGCCTCCCAGAGTGTGAAGTGAACATGTGAGGACACACTGCAAGGAAGTCCAGAGCTCACAACAGTGAGGTGGAAGAGCAGCAGATTCTAAAAATCTGCTTGCAGCAGAGAACAAACTCAAAGGGAAGTACCAGAGAGGGGTGTGAAAAGGAATCTTTCCTGTTTTTCACATGGAGAGCAATTCAGGGCACTATGGAGAGATGCTCAGCTGTGAAGGCAGAATGGAGAAAGGTCTATCTTTTTTCTCTACCTTTTTCTTCTGTGCAGTGAGACTGAAGGCTTTTATCTACTTTAATTCACCCAGAAGACTTACATTCTGTGCTACAATTTCCTCCATCCAAACATATTACTTTGTTGTTCTAATAAAACCTTTTTTTTTTTTTTTCCTTTTTTTTTTTTTTTTTTTTTTTTTTTTTTTAAAGAAAAATTTAGCTTTCCATGTGATGGTACTTTTCTTTGTATAGAATTAATGAGTTTGCTGAAATGGTAAATAACATCTGGGGTTTTCCTTTCTTTTTCCTTCTAAGCTGTAGAAGTGTGNTTTTTCCTTTATTTTTTTTGTATTGATGTTCTTACTTCAAAGAAAAACTTGGATTAGCTCCATCTCAAGGTTCTAGGATCTTGTCACAGAAATCTTTTAAAACTGTTTCTTGGCAAAAGATGCCTGTTCTTTCCAATAGGTAACGGTGGTATTAGCAACTATATTTGACTGATAAACATGCTCTAAAAAGACGTCATTAATTGTGGATGCCATGGTTCAACGTATTTATAAAAGTATTGCCATAATTGAACAATTACTGTAATAGCCTAGGCAGAAGGATTTCCTTGTGCTTATAAATTACAAACAGGAGATTGACAGCCAAGAAGCAGACACTATTAGGAAAAAAAAAAAACAACGCACCAGAAATTACTGCATCACTGATACAATTAACTTGCATTTGAAGGGAACATGCAAAAAAACATTAATAATTATGAAATGCAAATAACTATGTCCTTTGAAAATCTTATTCTCAGAGCTGGCAGCAGGTTGACCAGCTGTAGCTGAGATCTTTCAAAGCCAGTGTTTTGTAGAGAATTCATGTAAGGAGTGAGAGTTTCGCATGAGAACTAAAGAAACTTCCAAATTTTCTCCATGTTTGGTCTGGGGAAAAATGGTCTTGAGAGAGTGTGCAGGAACATAAGCTACTGAAAAAGGTCCCTGCTTTTCAGGGCTTTCTAATCTAAAATCCAAGTGTTACCATGATGGTAAAATTCAATGTGAAAAATATATTCTCACATTTACTTTGTTCTTAGTAACACTAATGGGAGATGAATGTTTCATACAGGAGATGTAAGTACTTATAATTCTAGAAGAATTCTAGACGAAAACTCTCTAACATTACAGACCACTATTCTATTCTGATGTTGATGTAATCTATAACCCAAAATATCTTCATGTAACCATTTGACAATTTTAATTTTCCTTGTTAAGTTAGCAGTTACTGAAAGTTTGGAAGCTTTCACTTGCTGAACTCCCTCCCCCTAAAAAAAAAAGAAAAAACCCTAATTGATCAACCAAAAATGTATCTAAACCCACCCAAAAGAAAACCCAAAGTGCATTCATTTCACTGAATTCTCATAACTCAAAAGAGGGATGTACTTGTATGAACATTAGTTATTTATTTTATGGAATAAAGATGGGAGGAGTTCACAAATTGTAGCTACTCCATAAGAAACTGAATTACACAAAATATTGTTGCTAAACTGTAAATCCAGAAGTGAAACAGGTGGATCACTTTCATTTGCATAAAGGTCTTTCTTCACTTTAATATTTGTCTCATTTTTCAGAAATTTAATTTCAGTCATGAGATCCAATTCACAGTTTGCAGTTGCCATTGTTGCGTCAATACTACATTGTAACATAGAAAAGAGTACTTATTATTAGTCTTGATCTGTTCATTCCAAAAATCCTTAGAGCTAAATGATCCTGGAGCCTTTTTCTTCATCACACTACTATTCTTAGTCTGCGTTTTAGGAGTTTAATTTTGGTGATGACATGAGGAGTCAATGTATTGACCTAACAGGACAAGCAGTCCCTATACTTTTATATGATCAAGACAAGACTTTTTTAGGTCTGACTTATTCAAAGTGTTAGATTTTATTTCCAATAATAGGACAACAAAAAAGTTGTCTGAACTTTGGGGCTTAGAAGTGGAGATGTCCAACATTAGTCATCAGCTGTCCACAAACACAGATATTTTTTTTTCTAAGTACTCAATTGTGATAACTATTTTTTGTGGCTCAAGAATGACTGGGAAAATAGAAAGAGAAAATACCTGTAATTGCTCCAATTCAGCTCAGTAAAAAAGATCTCAGTAAAAAAAATCTCCTAAATGAGAAATTATAATTTATGGCAGGGGGGTTGGAACTTGATGATCCTAAGTTCCTTTCCAATCCTAACTATTCTATGATTCTATATTTTGCAATTGGTACTCCCACACTCTGTGACCCCAGTATAATAATGCACTCCAAATAATTTCTGTTACCTACTTCTGTCACCACCAAAGATAAAAAGTTACATTATCTCATTATCTCATATGTCTTGCTTTTCTCCATTTCACACCTGACCCATGGCGAAAGAAGAAAGCATCTTAAGCATGATAAAGTATTATCAAATAAAGTATTTTCTTCTGCAACAAGATGACACGGACAGTCTCCCAGCAGGCAAACTGCTGCCCAGGCATACTCCAGCACATATACAAAGATAAAGACACAGGTGAAGAGGCAAAGATGAGTACAGGACTCTCAAAATTACGTTTGTCAATTCTGGGGAGTTTTATGTTTCCCTGACTGGGTCAAAACACTCTGTATTCTCCTCCCTCAAAGAAAAAGAAAATTAAATGATAGCCAACTTTTCCACACAGCTTTATCACTGTTTTGTTCAAAAATGACAAGTGTCATACCATTTGCACTTTAAGCTGGAAAATCTTTGAACTCATCCTCTCTGCTTGGCAGGTTTTCAAATTTGCAATCACCCAGAATATAGAAATAATCTGTCAACAAAAGACATTGCAAAGGTTGGATGGTGCTCTGAGCTATAATCCTAGAAATGAGAGAAGCCTAATGTTGTCCTCACTGTTATTATCCAAAGAAATGCTGTCAGGTAACTGAGGCCAGAGGGCACAAAGGCAGATATCACCCCATGCAGCTGGGAGACATGTGTGGAGGGCGCTCTGAAGAGAGGTCAGGAAAAGTCACTCCATCAAAACGTGAAATCTTACATCTTTTGCAGGCACTCCAAACACAAGGTCTTGTGTTGTGCATGGCTGACTTATTCTGACCTCCACCCATTATGGGGTTGATCATAATTATCCCTCACATTTAAGCCAGAAGAGGAAGAGTATACCAAACAGCTTTAAAACCCCTATATACATATGTATATATTAAAAATCTATCTAACCATATATAAATATATAAATATATATCTATGTATAAAGAGCTATGCAATAATATTTTTTTCCAGGAGAATTTCTGAAATTATTAGCAGATAAAACTGGTTTGGTAAATTGCCTATGAACTTCACTTAGACGTGTTTTCCACCCTTTACTCTGGTACTCCGCCTGTGAAAAACATGACATGGACTTCAATAAAAGGCTATTAAATTATTATTCCTAATAGGATTTTATTTCTACCATTTACAATGTTGAAGTGCTTTAGTTAGTAATCATAGTTATTTCACTCAAGACGGCCTTGTTTTATAGATTTTCTTAGAGAAAATAAGGAAACTTGCAAAAAGAATATAACTGGAATTAACATCGTCTTCTCTGTTTCATACATTTTATTAAAATGGTAATGGAAAGTGGCCACTTGTGTTTAAGTCATCATATCATATAAAGAAAGAAATAGGTGACACTGTTTCATAGAAAATACTCTGTCTAGCTGTAAAGAACGCAAATAATCTTTGTTTCAGTCTGTTCCAAAAGCAATACATACCTAAGTAGGGCAACAATATAGCAGCTGGAGAGCCGAGTGTGAGCAGCAGGATGCAGTGTTAAGTTATCATCTGGGTAAGTAACAAATTGCAATGAAAGCACACCTCAAGGTGATAACTTTGTTCCAAGCAAATTGTTTGTTTTAATGACAAATTGAAGTGCTAAACTGCTTCTTTGGAAGAGTTTTGAAATTGAAATTGTATTGTGTAGTTATAAAATAAGAAACTACACAATCTAGCTTCTACATACTGCATTACAATCTACATAAATAATATGTAATTTACATTTTCCCATGTGAAATTATGAAAATTGAAAAAAAAACCCAAACCCAACCCTCCCAAAACCATCCTCAAAATGAACAACAAAAAATACCCCACAAAAGCAAGAAAATCCAAGCAAGCAAAAAACACAAAGAAAAATACTTACTGACTGTTCCTATTATGCTAGTGAGGTAACTGCTCTAATAAATGAGTATAGTTTTGTCCTGGGTTCAGCAGTTGCAGTCAGTTTTTCTTCTCTTTAGTAGCTGTGTTTTGACTTAACCTGGGAACAAGGCTGATAAGGCCGATGTTTTTGGTTGTTGCTGAGCGATGTTTGCCCTGACCAAGGACTTTGTGAGCCTCATGCTCTGCCTGGGAGGACGGGGGCCAAGAGGAAGGAGGGACAGGACTGTACTGACAGGACCAAACTGACCAAAGAGGTATTCCATACCATAGCACGTCATGCCCAGGAAGTAACTGGGAGTTATCCGGAAGGTCTAGCTCTCTCAGGGTGGTTGGAAGAGGTGGTCGGTCAGCACTCAGCACTCGGTTGGTGGGGTGTCATGAGTTATCTGTTGTGGTTGATGGGATGCTGTATTCTTTTCCTTTATCATTGTTATTATTGGTGGTAGCAGCAGTGATATGTGTTATACCTTAGTTACTAAACTGTTCTTATCTCAACCAGTGGAAGTTGCATTCTTCTGATTCTCCCCCCACCTCTCTGGAAGCAGGGGAGGGCAAGAAAGGGGGGGTTGAGTGAGTGAACGAGCTGCGTGGTTGGGTTTAAACCACAACAAGTTTTTACATTTTACATTTATGTTTTACATATTTGATAATGTGAATTACTATGTTCATTCTTTGTGCTGGTTTAGCTGAGTATTACAGACATATATATGTTTAGAGTATGTTACTGCTCTTACATAAATGGATTTAAAGTCAGTGGAACTCAAGGTTCTGGAAAGCTGCTTTAATTCTTCCCATCTAACTCAGTACCAGAATGTAAGAGTACTTATGCTCTCAGGTTTCCTGATTTGGAAAGACAAATTATTCAAACACCTTCTTTCAGGAGATATCTCTAAACATAAATGTAGCTTAGCTATTCAGTTTCTTTCATGAGTGGACTCATAAATCTTTTATGGGTTATATATATTTGCAACTTGCTGTACAAAAATTTGATCCTCCTTACTGTCTTCCAGTTTGGTCTTAAGCAAAGTCTTCAGAAACCCTTTGCAAACCCATTAATGTTTCAGAATCTCTCACTATTTCATTCTTCACAGTACACACCACTACATACCACTGTTGATTTTCACAGAGCTCTCCTGAAAGGTAAATGTGGCTGTACTGTTTGGGAAGTCTGAAACTTGAAATGTGCTGCAACGTTTTGTTGACTTGTGGATCTTCCAGAGTTCAGGCACCAATCATAAGCAGTCTTCTGTCAAAGTCTGTGGCTTAAAGACCTTCCAGCTACAGAAGTAATGAGTTTACAGAAATTGTGCATGCAAGTTTTAGTACAGTCAAGATATAAGAAAGCATGTTAGGATGGAAAGTTGCACAACTTCACAAAGACACTCTGTCACAAACTCCTGAATGTTACCAGGATACAATCAATATACTTTCTAAAGGGTTACCTAATCAGAAATTTAAACCACTTCTTGACAACACAGCACCTGGAAGCAGCAGATATATTCAGCAGCTTACAGAAGAAACAAGAAAAAGGCCATAGCTCAAACCCTCCCTCTGTTTTCTTTCAATGACTTACATGTTGCAGATGTATACACTGAATTGAATTCTTTAACTTACTAGTAAAAAGTAAAATGACAAATGAACTTTTAATTGAATATTCCAGTTTCTCCAGACCATCCTGGATCCTTGGCAAATAAGGCAAATTGTTACAAGCAGGTATTATTTTGTTTGTTCTTACTGTTGCTACTTGAATGTGACATGAACACGAAAACTGATTTTACAGGTGGAAATAATGTCAAAATGAATCACAGACTGATCCTTAATATTTTAGAAAAGATAATGAATGGATTTTTTTTGGATTTGTTCAACAAGTTTCCCTTCCCTTCCCTTCCCTTCCCTTCCCTTCCCTTCCCTTCCCTTCCCTTCCCTTCCCTTCCCTTCAGCTTTCCTCTTCTTCCAACACTTTTTTACATGTAAAGCTTTGCAGAACAGATTGATCTTTTGTGAATTTCAGATATGAAGAAACATTTGAAAATGTTACCATGAATCATCAGTTACAATGAATGATCAAAAAAGGAAATTTCAAAATATATGTTAGGAAAATTAAAAGTATTAGGAAACAAAGATTTTTGCAAGATTGTATGGCAATCAAAGTTATATTTTTAAACACCAACTAAAGAAAAAAATTATATTTCAAAACTCTTGTGGAAGTTTTATAGACTTCCTGTCAATGCAAAATATTTTGGTGTTTCTAAAGAAGGCCCACAAATATTTATAAAATGGGTACCTACTTCTAGCACAAAAATGAATGAAAATGAGCACTCTTCAATGCTTTTACAGTTCACTATAAAGATTACTTAGAAAGATAATAAGCAGATTTGAAACATCTAGAGCCCTTGAAGACACAAGTCTAAATTTCAGAAAAAAGTGTCCTTAGATGAACTCCCGAAATTTCCGGGATGGCTTGTGCTGAACCACATCCAGAGAAGAGCAGGATATTTAAAGTTCTTATTTAAGCTTGCATCTGCAATTCTGGAGCTTCCTCCAATATTTAAAAAAAGCTTTCTTTAAAGCCTCTTCTGGCTTATAAGACCTGACTGAAATTCTCTCTTCTGATATTTGCTTAGAATGTCTTGAGATGTATGCACTCAAGCTCATTCATTGTGCACGTCCTTACCGCTCTGCTCCATCATTCCTACCCTGTTTTCTCTGAAACCTGTACCTGTCCTTTGCAGCAGTCCTGCAACAAGTGATCCCACCACATCTCTGCATTTCTAACATCATTCTGTCTGTATACAGTATCATATTTTCTCCAAATCATGTCCACAGTTATGTGCTAATGTAATGACCTCTGAGATGAGTTGTCTCATTGCCTTGTTGTCCCTCTTCTCAGGGAAGACTTAAAATCACCCATGAAAGTGTCCCCTGCATGGGACTCTCCTTTCTTTGTTTTCCCAGTTACCTGTAGGTTTTGATTTCTGTCCCATTATAAATCTAGTTCTAAGCCTTCATTGTCAGGTCAACAAGCTCTTTGGCAAAGATGCTACTGTCTTTGTCAAGTAAACTAATACATACTCCCTATCAAGCCTGCATTTTGAAGAGGGTGATACAAACCAATGACTTGTCAGCAACACCAGTCATGCCGCCAGGCATTGATCTACTAGAAGCCTCTACTCTAACCCAAACTATTCCCTATTACTGTTGGGAAAACACCACTTTGTCCCCTCCACTGCAGCTCCAGCAGCTCCCATGTGCCCTGGGTTCAGCAGTAGCAGTCATTTTTCTCCTTCTTAGTAGCTGGTGCAGTGCTGTGGTTTTGACTTTCGGCCTGAGAACAGTGCTGATAACACCAATGTTTTCAGCTGTTGCTAAGTAATGTTTATTCTGACCAAGGACTTTCTGAGTCTCATGCTCTGCCAGGGAAGAGGAGAAGCCGGGAGGAAGCGGAGTCAGGACACCTGACCCAAACTAGCCAAAGAGGTATTCCATACCACAGCATGTCATGCCCAGTATATAAACTGGGGGCAGTTACCTGGAAGGGTTAGATCACTGCTCGGGTCAGGCTGGCTATTGGTCAGCAGGTGGTGAGTGGTTGAATTCTCTTCCCTTGTTATTTCCCTTATCATTACCATTATTGGTAGTAGCAGCAGTGATTTGTGTTATACCTTAGTTGCTGGACTGTTCTTATTTCAACCTGTTGGAGTTACATTCTTTCGGTTCTCTTCCTCATCCCTTTGGGACGGGACGGGGGGGGGGGGGGGTTCGGGGGGGGGGGGGGTCTCCTCAGGCTCCTCCCCTTCGCTGCCAGAGGAGGCGGAGCCATCCAAGAGGTACCTGGGGGGGGACGGGGGGGGGTGTGTAAGGCCACGCCCACANGGGGGGGAATGGGGGGGTGGGGAAAGGGGGAAGTGAGAGAGAAACTACATGGTTCTGAGTTACTGACTGGACTTAAACCACAACACTATGCTACTCTAGGTCAGTCCAAAGTCTCCTTGAATAGTTTTGTTCTGAGCTTTTGAATTGGTGACAAAGTACAATGGTCATAGTGTCAAAAGCCTTGGCAGTCTTTCTACAGCATCAGTGCTCTGCGCCCTGGGCCTGTGCCAACTCCCCCAGCAAATCTTCCAGTCTGCAGATGGGTGCCTCGGTGTCCTGCCACGAGAGATTTTCTAACTACCACTGTTTTCTTCTTTGTGGAGTTGGTTTGGTTCCATCAGTCAGGAGCAGTAACAATAGATGCTTCCCATGCCAAACCTTGCTGCTTCTTTCCTATTTCCAAGGTCCTATCTCAGCTGTCCAAATAAACATCTGTGGGTAGAAAAAGAGCTTTTTTGATTCTAGTGGTCAGATTCATGCCACTTTCAATATAACACCTTGTACTCCATGGTTGCCCCATCAAATGAAACCTCTGTCCGTCCTGCAATTCTCTGCAAGTCTGAACAAGTACCCTGTACCAACCAAAAAATACAGTCAAATGACTCTCTATATGTGATAGTGCTTTTGCTTTTCAGTTCCATTAAGATTTTTATTTCTCATTTTCAGTGTGCCAATATTTATACTAAGCTGACTGAAAAAAATGTATTTCAGAGGCAGAGATAGCTGACTGATAAATAATTCAGAATTCAAAATGTGAAGCCATTAAACAAATCAGACTTCTTAAAAAATTAAATCAGGTGGAAAGCCATATGATGTACAAAGCATTCTAAGTCTGTTCTTGACCTCAACAGCAGAGTTAGAGTGGAGATTATATGTGAAGTCCTGAGAAGAAATGAAACTTAAGCTGCATCACTTCATTCCTTCTTGGATTTATATATTGCTTATGATCTGTGGTCAGTCCTAATTTATCCTAAGTATATATCTCATCAGTGGAGAGTTCAAGACCAAACTGGTATAACTCAAGATGTTCAATGCTGAAGTAGAAACTCTATCTGTAGAGCAATGCTTAAAATCTTGAAAATAAATATGTTATTAAAATAGTGCAGCTAACTACAGTAAGGATTTTGTAACACTGTGATGGTGCTGTCAAACACTATGTAAAAGCATTCCTCATAAGATTGAGATGAATGTGATCACTAAAGTGGCAGATGAAGATTGGCAATCAAGTAAAAAAGTTGCCAGACAGGGGTTAAGACTTGTGCAAAGCATTCGACACAGTCCCACATGACATCCTTGTCTCGAAATTGGAGAGACATCAATTTGATAGATGGACCACTCAGTGGATAAAGAACTGGCTGGATGGCCTAACACAGAGTTGTGGTGAATGGCTCAGTATCCGGCTGGAAGCCAGTGATGAGTGGTGTCCCTCAGGGATAGGTGTTGGGACAGTTCTTGTCCAACATCGTTATTGGTGACATGGACAATGAGATTGAGAGAGCAATCAGCAAGTTTGCCGATGACACCAAGCTGTGTGGTTGGGTGGATACGCTGGAGGGAAGGAATGCCATCCAGAGGGACCTTGACACACCTGTGAGGTGGGCTGATGCCAACCTCATGAAGTTTAACCATGCCAAGTGCAAGGTCCTCCACCTGGGTCAGAGCAATCCCAGCACAGCTACAGGTTGGGCAAAGAGGAGATTCAGAGCAGGCCTGCAGAGAAGGACTTGGGGGTGGTGGTCAATGAGAAAATTAACAAGAGCCAACAGTGTGTGCTTGCAGCCCAGAAAGCCAACCGTATCCTCGGCTGCATCAAAAGGAGTGTAACCAGCAGGTCGAAGGAGATGATCCTGCCCCTCTACTCTACTCTCGTGAGACCTCACTTGGAGCATTGTGTGCAGTTCTGGTGTCCTCAACATAAAAAGGACATGGAGCTGTTGGAACAAGTCCAGAGGAGGGCCACAAAGATGATCAGGGGACTGGAGCACCTCCCATATGAAGACAGGCTGAGAAAGATGGGGCTGTTCAGCCTGGGGAAGAGAAGGCTGCGTGGAGACTTCATAGCAGCCTTCCAGTATCTGAAGGGGGCCTCTAGGGATGCTGGGGCAGGACTTTTCTTTAGGGACTGTAGTGACAGGACAAGGGGTAATGGGTTAAAACGTAAACAGGAGAGGTTTAGATTTGATATAAGGGAGAAACTCTTTCCTGTTAGGGTGGTGAGATGCTGGAATGTGTTGGCTAGGGAGGTTGTGAGTGCTCCATCCCTGGCAGAGTTTAAGGCCAGGTTGGATGAAGCCTTGGGTGTCATGGTTTAATGTGAGGTGTCCCTGCTTATGGCAGGGGGGTTGGAACTAGATGATCTTAAGGTCCTTTCCAACCCTAACTATTCTATGATTCTATGATTCTATTGACAGTGATTAATACTATGTAAGATTCAGCACAAACTGTTTTATTAATGAATCAGTTTTAAAGTTTAAAATAGAGTAGGTTTGCATGTCTCCTCAACAGTAAGCTCTGNACAGTGATTAATACTATGTAAGATTCAGCACAAACTGTTTTATTAATGAATCAGTTTTAAAGTTTAAAATAGAGTAGGTTTGCATGTCTCCTCAACAGTAAGCTCTGATCCTCTGACATAATGAAAAAACATATCAGTATTCATAAGCATATACACATACAGAAAATATATTTGAGCATTTATTTATTCACAATGTTAGCACAAACAATGGTGATTATATCAGTGATTTCTGTGAATGAGTTGTTCTTCGTGTTCCTCATGTTTTGAATTGCCTATAGATATACTGCTACTTCATACAGCACAGAAATAAAATGTCTTGAGCAGAATAATTATGTGAAATTGTGTATATAATTTATTAAACATACCCATAATAACTTCTTTCAAAAAATTTAGTGAAAGATGAAATGTTATGACAGCTGTCAGTCTCAAGAGTGTCAAAACATTAGACTATCAACCTTAAAAATAGCTTTAAATACATAATAGTGCAATTTCTGAAGTATTTCACAAGAGAATGTAAGTCAATTTTCTATTATAGCTCATTTTCATGAGCCAATTATGTATAAAAAATATTTATAGTAGCCCATAGAAGGCAACATCTGACCATTTTGATAGAAGAGATGATGCTTTCATCAGCTTGGATTACTCTTTCTCCTAGTTAAAAAGACATGGAACCAAAAAACATTACATGTAGTAAAAGATAATAAAGGAGTTGCTTTCTGGGAAAGATGAAGAATAACATTTTAGGGAGGGCTTTAATGAGAAATAGGTTAAAGAAAACTTAAGCCTTAGAAGATAATTAATATTTTCCAAGAGAAAAAAAAAATATTTAATTTTTTTTTAAGAATCAGAGAGTATTATTTTTTTATTTTTCATTTCAAGTAAGATACGTAATCAGACTGTGAAGACGAAAAGCAGTACAATGATATTTCCTTTCCCCTTTTCCTCTCTCTTCACATTTTGAAACTTCTTTCAGTTTCAACAGCAAATACTGTCTTTTCCATTACTGTGTGCCATATGGTAAAAAAGTCATACAGAGGAAATATTATTAAAAGCATCTTTAAACTGTAAGAAGAACCAATGCCAGAAGTTTTAGATTCAGCTGAATTGATTAAAAATAAGGCAATGTAACAATTTTGTGATTCTGTGGTTCTGTAATGCTTTTAATATTGAGGATGACTAACTACTTAGACAAACCACCATGAAAAGTATTGAGCTTCTCCATGGTAGAGCCCTTCAAATCAAATTAATTTCTATACAGGATTCAGTTGGAAGATATCCATAGACAACTGTATATGACTCATGTGGAGGATCATACTGTATGATCTGATGCTGCAGGTGATCTTACACTTTAGGAATCTTTGGGGATTTAAGGGCAGTGCAGGCCTGGAGCATTATCTCCTGACCTAGAGAGGGGCTGTGCATGGTTTTGTTTTAAGTAGTTGTGCTCTTTCTACTGTGAGATATTTCACTGCTATCCGCTGGTCCCAAGAGGCAGTAGTTAGGCTCTACCAGCCATCTCCAATTCAGTGAAATGACCAACATAAGACATAAAGTAAGACTTCAGGTCAGGAACTTATCTCTGATTCTGGAGCTTCCCCAGATCTTTCCTCCCTGGAAATCACTTCTTGTAAAAAAAACCATCCAAGTTAGAACACTTAGCAGTGTGCTCATGAGAAAATGCTTTATGGGAATGTATAGGCTACTTCACAGTCTGGGATCTGCGAAGGAGGCATATTGTCCTGGGAGCCAGACTTATCTGCGGCTCACCAGAAGAACTTGCAGCTCTGAAATATCACTGTCTATCAGCAGAAAGCATTAAATCTGAGAAATTTCCTACATTGCAGCCCTATGGAAGAGCTGCCTTGACAGCACTTCCCCAAATGACCAGGTAGACAATGCTCTTGAAAAACACATTTGGGGGGTTATTCAGATGTGAGCTGATCAGACAATGGAAATTTCCTGTTACAGGTGACTCCAGTATTTTAATCTTCCTTTTCACAAAACAACACCACTGCCACCATCACAGCAACAACCAAAGGAAAAGAAAAAAAATCAGCAGAAGAGTTTCCAGACAACTTACATCTTATTTTTTACCCTGAGGAACCTGACTCTTCTGACAAAGAGCACACTGATGAGAAATCTAGGGTCATATATAACCACAGGATAGCTGATATTCTGACTCCTCCTGCTCAGGAAAAGAAGCAGTTCAAATGAATGACAAACTTAATTTTCATTTTAGTCTTGGGAAAAAGAAAGAAGCAATGGGTGGAAGTATCTGAAAGCATTTTTTTATTTTCTTCCTGGTTAACCATTTAAGCATTGACTCATACTTGCAAACAACCCAGGACTGCAATTGTAACTTCTTACACCAGCTGCATGTACGCAGAAATTTCATAGACTATAATGCACTGTGACATCCACTTCTGTTTTAGTACTTCAAGTTTTAAAAAGATGACATTATGTTATAGTACATTTTGGGTACTGCAAGAGTAAATTTTTGATTTTGCTTTCAAACTTATGTTTTCTACCTCCTGATTTTTAAATTCCTTGCCACATAAAATCAATACTCTTGTGATAAAATCATTTTGATTAATTAAATTAGTATATAATCATTGTCAAATAAAATTA
This sequence comes from Agapornis roseicollis, assembly GCA_002631895.1. Taxonomy (NCBI): domain Eukaryota; kingdom Metazoa; phylum Chordata; class Aves; order Psittaciformes; family Psittacidae; genus Agapornis; species Agapornis roseicollis. Next base: position 83,416 of record NDXB01017696.1, read on the forward strand.
AAATTAAAAACCAAACAGAATCATAAAATTTCCTCTTTTAATAATTAGTAAAAAAAATATTTTGTTGAAGTAAAAACAGGCTTGCAAATTCAGACAATGTTTCATCAGAGAGCGTATGAATTAATTTATAGACACACTAAATAGAAACTTCTCTCCTTGAAGCCAAAAAAAAATAAAAAATCCCTAAACAAATAAACACCACAGGAGATACATAAAAATGCACTCCTGAGGGAAAACTGGGCTTCAAGTTATTCTTTTGGATGTTATCATTTGCCATTTTACTGTTGATATATCTTTTCGAGAATTTCAAATATCTATGTGGCTGTATTATATGAAAAATTAGTTGTCACATGGAGAGAAGCAGAGCCCAGAATAATTTGAGATTAGATGAATTAGAGTTTAACTTAATATTTAAGGTATTTCATAAGATCTCCCAATAACTTTACTGTAATCATAAAAAGAATTTTCAAACATTCTGATATTTTGATTAAAGTTGATCTACTTAATTCCACAATGACACTAGTTTAATCCCTGTCAATACTAACCATCTTAAAACTTGATATGAAAGAAGATAGGTGTATATATGAAAATTACCCACAAGGCAGTACAGAGCAAAAACCTGTTAGTGTACTTAACAGACTTGGCAGTAAGAAAACCAGTGCTAAATATTAATCAATGCATCAGAGGAGAAATAATGACAGTAGCCTAGGAGAAGATCTTACACATCAGAAAAAAAGGAGGAAATAAAACCAAGCTTTTGAAAACCATTTTTTTAACATAAGTAGTATCTGTCCTTTTATAAATGCCCCTGCTTTTGCACTTGGAGTGAAAAGCAGGTGGAAGTTCTGAGAATTGCATTAAATCAGGAAAGGGAAAAATAGGTTTGATTTTATTTCTTGGCATTCCATCCTGCCATAATGAAGTGACTATTATGAAACATCCAATTAAAACCAATAAAAAAAAATAAACTCCTCACTTTTTTTAACAGTAATTTTGTATCTTGCATGTCTTTTGTAAAGTCTGCATATTCCTATTTCTCTGAAAATAAAAACAAGAATATCTTCTGACAAAATCTTTCTTTAACAGAACACACACACACACACACAAAAAAAAAAAAGAAACTTTTTATCAGAACCTTTGCACTGAAAAAGATTCAGTTTCTGATTTTGATTGACGTGATTGACTGCAGCAATTTTCTGTCAAACTTTATGGTTTTGACAAAGAGCTATTGTTTCTGCTATTAATATTAAATTTACAGGAACATCTCAGCAGTTCCCTGACACAACTTTACAGCAAAGCTTCCTTGATCACCAGGACTGGAACAGTGAACACTGGAATAATATGACATGAAGATTGATACTATAATTTTCCAACCAGAAAGTCTGAAATTATAAACTCTAGGCAGCACATGAGAAACCATCCCTGTTATTTGTTAATTTTAGGGCCCTGAACTTAAAAATCAGTGCCAAAATACAAGCCTTTTCCCTCTGATGTGCTTAGTTTTTATACCACAACATTCTGAAATAAAAAAAAAAAAGTAAAGCAAAGAATGAAGAGCAACAATTAAAATTAAATGCTTTACAAACTCCAACCTGTAGGCAGCAACTTATACTGAGAGACTATTCTCATTTGACTGTTGAAAGATTACAATTTCTCAGCTAGTGCTGTGGTGAAACGTGTGTTCCAAACCTGGGAATGTTACAATCCATCCTCATAATATCTTTTAAGAGAAGGAACTCTGGAATTGCCACATACCCATGAAGTCTGACTGTTTGACCACGTTTAAGTATTACAACACTTCTGCTAGAAATGGACCCCTTGTTATAACAGTACCAAGTTGTTCATGAAAACTGTAATGGAATTTTATAACCAGTTATGATGTTAATAACACAGAGGACAAGCCGTCTGTCTTCTGTTTATGCACTCTACTGTACCTATACAGACTGCTAAGCATAAGCAGAAATTGCTGGCAATGATTTGTGGCTTTGTAACTGCCCAGCTTGACATTCAAGGTGTGGGGAGCTGAGAACATGAGATGAGAGCATGCATGAACAGGACATGAGCAGGATGTTTCTTGGGAAGAGCAATGTCATAGAACATTTGTCAGCTGGCAAATCAAGGCACTTTTTGTCTCACATAATATAAGAGAGAAGTGAGGAGAAGGGCCAAATAACACTCCTAATGCTATGTTCAAATGACACTTTCCAGCAGTCAGGGCTTATTCTTTACATCAAACTGAGGATGTAGCATCACACTACTGATGACTGTAAAAATATAATATCGAAGCAAGGGCATAGAGCCTGCTGGTTTGGCAGAATTTTGTGGTGATGTATGAAGAGGGAAAGCAGTCTTGTAAGCTTTTATTACTGAATGCTCAAGGACATTGCAGTTTTAGAGGCCTCAGAAGGAAACCAAATAGCTATTGCTAACTTCCTTTATGTTGTCCAGGATTTCATTGCTGTGATTTTAACAAGCCAGCATGACTGTAGATCGGAATTGCCTCTAGTGGCTAATAGTACCTATAGTTTCTAAGCTCCAAGGACAGCTAGATCATTAACTTGAGTCCATACAGTAGAAACATTTCTATTAAAAAAACCAGGCAAACAATAAAGAAACAACAAAATAATTCTTTCTGTACTCTTAATATATCTTCTTAACATGTTGTATTAGTTCACTTTTCTAAAGTAGAATTTGTGATTTTTGTTCAATGGATTTGTCACTTGGACATAATAACATACTGCCATTATTCATCAAAACACAACACAAAATCCATGCAATCTGAAGCTGTGAACCTTGAAATATGACTATCCTGCAGTAATTTTTGTAGGAATGGTTCAACCTGTTAACCAGTCTTTTGATCAGCATCATCAGAGAATCACAGCTGGGTTGAAAAATTGAGTGTAGAAGGGACCTCCAGACATCTCTGGTCAAAGTAATTCTGCTTAGACCAGGTTGCTCAGTTCATATGAATATTGAGCACCTCCAACTACAGAAACTCCACAGTATCTCTAGACAGTCACTCCTATATTTGAACCCTCTTGTGCTAAAAGAAAAAAAAATAAGAACCACAATTTCTTGTATTTTAACTTCTACTTACTGACTCTCGGCATACTGCCGTATATGACTAAGAAGACTTTTTTCATTTCCTCTGTACCCTACCTCTATCCACTGCAGAAATTAGTGAGGTCTCCCTCTGTCCTCATTTTTTTCATGCTGAAACTGTCTAGTGCCCTCTGGCTTTCCCAGTACATACTGTATTCCAGCACAAACCATCATGGGAGCCCTTGACTCCACTCACTCCTGTATTTCAAGGTCTGTCTTGTATCGGGAGCTCAGGGCTTACAGGGCAGTCTTACCAGTGCCAAAAAATTGGTCAGGATCCCCTCACCTTGGTGGGTCAGCCCCAGGTGCAGGGGCTGTTTTGCTACATAGGCACACTGCTGTCTCCTGGCAATTTGTTGGCCCCAGGTCCTCCAGGACATTTCTACAGAGCTGCTCACACCCATCAGCTCACCTGGTCCTGTTCCAGGGCCAAGTTCAGTCCTGTTCAGTATCTTTGCCTCCAACAAGCAGTTTCTCATGGAATCTTGCCAAGAAAGTCCTTGAGCAAGCCAAAAATCTGTTCTTCCAAAATGCAGGGTGAATGCCAAAATGCCTTTGTGAAATCCTGTTCTTCTTGCTTGTTTATCTAAGGATCTAGATCTCCAGAGTTTCACAGTCACCATAGCCAAGATTGCCCTTGACATTCATGCCTTAAATAAGTTCTTCCTTACTTTTGAATACCAGCTTCAAAAAGCATCTTCCTTTGATTATTCACCAACCACCTGCGTCAAGAATTTGTCCTCAGGTTGCTAGCATCTGTGTGCCTCTACATCACTGGTGCTGCTCTGTCCCCTGGCTCTTACTCATAGGCTCATCTTCCCCAGGGTGAAGTTGCATACCTCTGAGCTCCCCCTTTGCACAGATCAACCCTTTTCTGTCCCTGATAACCTTCCTCTTCCTGAACCACCTGTACCAATGCACTGCAGTTCTTCACTTGTGAGAGCTGTATCCCCTGTCACTGCAATTCCTTTGAGATTGAATCTCAGCTGCTGTGCTGCTGATGCCTCCTTTTTGTCCCCATGGACAACCTGCATTTGTACGTGAGCCTTTGTGATGGGTCCCAAGTTGTTTAGGTTTTGCAGGTGAAGTATGAGTGCCCCTCTGGTCATGCTGTCCTCTGGACCTTAAAAACCTTGAGTCCTTGCTTCTCCTCTGCTTGTGGGACCACTCTCTCACATGTTTCTAGCTCCCTTTATTAGAACAGCAAGCTAGTTTGCAAATACATCCTTGCCCCATGTTATCAGACATTTCCTATCCATTTTCAGTTGCCCTTTGAGTGAGGAAAATTTTGCTAATTAGTAAAACAGGAGACTAAATATAAGTCACAGTGCTAGCCTTTTAAGCCATCACTCCCATCCTAACATGATGTGTGTGCTTTTACATGTACATTTTTACAAAGACTGAATCCTTCCTGCAAATAACCAAATGACTTAAGTGATGAGGATAAAACCTACTTATGCCTGGATTATTTTCAGAGCCTAAAATCCTTTTATAAATCTAATCCATGACATCTGCATCTCTCTTTTCTACAAGCAATTTCCCTCTTGGAAAACTGGTAGTAAAAGGACCTCAGTGTCTCATAACATATTGCATTATTTGGTACTGTGATGTGATCACAATGGGAGAAGGATAATGGAAGCAAACTGAAGTATTTTGAATGCATTGACTAATGCTAACTATATTTAATTTATAGTAAAAAAATATTTTTAATAAAAGTTTAGTGCTGACTTTTCAGAATTATTAGCTTGGCTAAACACCAGACCAACTGGTGCTACTGGGCTTGGAGCACTGACAAAGCAAATAAATCTACTTCTATCTAGAGCATTGCCAGACAGTCAGCTAACAAACTCCATACATAGCTTCAAAATGATTTTGCAGCTTTTCATTGTGATCTGCCTAATTTTCCACCATCCTTTTAAAGATGTGATGCCAGAACTGGGTGCTCATTTCCACTGCCACACCGATTGTGTCACAGTTATCTTTGTAATTCCACTTCCATTCTCCCTAATCAGACTTGCAAAGACCCTCTTGATCCTCTCTGCTGCTCCTTTGCTATATAGACTGTATTACATGATTAAGTTAAATATTTATGATTCTGACAAATATTGCATAATTATAAATAGTTTTAGGCTTACATTTACTCCACACATAAAACTAAACTACGAAACTAAGCACTGAGCCCGTCAATGTTAGTGCTCATAGCTAGAACAAGTACACTCTACTGACTTCTATGTATTTTACATTTCCTGTTTTAATACCTTTACAGTGTAAAATATTGATGTTTAAAAATATAGCATTGTAAAATATTAAATTAAATGCCTTATAAAAGCCAAACCCTATTATTTTGTCTGTTCTTACACCTAACAGTAAAGCCATATACTTTGGTCATATGCTAAGGCAAAAATATTTCTTTGACTACTTCCATTCTATGCATGGATCTGAATATTGGATAAATTAATAAACTATTTAGAAAATAGGGTAAGGATGTAATGGAGCAACGTTTGCTGACTTCATCATGTTATTCAGATGAATGAAGTTTTCTTGTGAAGAATAACTGAAGGAACTAGGAAAATTGTGACAGTTCTGTAAAAGACACCTGAAATTGGGTGTAAATTGAACTGATTCACATAATTATGTCTTAACTATCTTATTTTAAATGGATAAAGTGCATTTGGAAAAAGAACAGAAAAATGCAGAAAGAATGATCAAAGTAGGGAAGAGCATCCAGGCAAAGAAACAGTTAAACAGACTAAATTTCTTCAGACTTGAAAAAAAGAAAAGAAAAAAAAAATAAAAATTACCATGGGGTAATATAAACCGGTTGTCGGGGGTTCAGCAGTTGCAGTCAGTTTTTCTTCTCTTTAGTAGCTGTGTTTTGACTTA